>VMDO01013656.1:0-57399 GCA_007922755.1 Pedetes capensis | reverse complement strand
AGAAAATGTGTTCATGAACTACATAGATATAAGGGCCAAAATGACACATATTTTGAAGAGGATAACTTTTTGCTTTTATAAAATTATTTTCTGATACACACAATTTGTTATTGTTTTTAGGTACCCTCAAGTGAATGAAAGCTACCTCATATATTTCTTGAAATTAAGAAAACATAAATAGCAAAATCTGATAAAGATGGCTAAAAACAAACACAAAGCAAAATAATTTATGTAACAATCCTAAATAAAATGCTAGGATGAAATTAATAGTGCATAAGAAGAAAAAGTCTTTCACAACAAAATAGGATACATTTGAGGAAATAAAACATATTAGTATTTTGGAAATCTTTGAGAAATATATAACTTCTATAACTTTGGAAAATCCTAAAATATATCAACTCTTTCTAATTAAAATTCTTTTAACAAATAGGAATATTTAATATAATTAAGAAAAACAATTATAAAATTCTCATTCTAATAGTTCTGTAAAAATCAGTGATGAGACTCTAGAGGCAGTTTCAGAAGTAAAATGTACATAGGAAGGAATCTTATAATAATAATCATTGAACACTGGCTTGCAAGTATATCAAACACAATTAGAGTTAAAGCATTTATGCAATAAACAATAATGGAAAAGAAATTACCTTTATTTGTAGACAATCATCTATCTAGAAACACCAGCTTTAACATGCATAGAATTAATAAAAGTGCACAGATATGAAATAAAATAGTCAATTTAATAGTTTTGCTATATCAACAGTAATAAATTAGAAGCACTAATTTCTAAAATTTTACTAAAAATTAACTGTAAGATAATTAACAATAAATATGCAAGAGCTATATGAAGCAAAACTATACATTTTAGTCAGAATTATTGAGTGAGTCATATGCTGCTGAGTAATTCACCATATTATCTTATTTACTTCTTAAAATTATCCTATTGTGTATATATCATTTTTCTTTGAGACTTAGAATATGAATTAACTCACCTAATATCACACAGTTAAGTGGCAGAAAGCAAAGAAGAAAAGTAAAGGAAAAGAGGTATAAAGTGGTATTACATAGGTAAATATCCATAGAATAGATATAGATGAGGAAGACTTTCTGTACATAATAAAATGATTTATTTTATCAAAAACATCACAAATCAAATTTGAGTTTTAATAGGAATGTGGAAAATATCTGCATCTATGTTACATGAATACACATTTAATAGACAAAGAAATACCAATACCTAATAAACATATGCATTCTACTAGCAGTTCAAATAAACTGTTTGCCTAGTGTGTACAAGGCTCTGGGTTAAATCTAGAGCACCACAAAAATGCTATTTTCATTTATTCGATTAGCAAAATTAAAAAAAATAACTTTTTGAGAGAATCATAAAGTGAGCACACATAGCAGGCTTCACTGCCAATATTTTTTAACCAAGTCAATTCACTTTCTTGAATATATCTGATTGATAATATGAGAGATGTAGTCAAAGATATATGATCAAAAATTTATCACAGAATCTTCTATAATAGCTGGCAATAAGAAAGTAAGGAGGAACTAGTAATAATGAAATCAATATTGCATTTGAAAATCTTTTTCCAAGTAGTTTTAATGGCAAAGAAAAATGTGCTTGCTTCAGTTATAAGAACAATAAAAAGGACTAAAAGAAACAAGTCTACAGTATTTATTTCTTTGAGTAATCCCAGTATTTATCTTAACAATAAATAATTTTATATGTCTTTATAATTCACCTTTTTTTGCCAGCTTCCCATAATGATTATACATCACTTCTGAAAATCAGGAAGGTAGCATTTTAAACAATTAGAGTTGAGCATAGTTTCTCTACCATAGAGGGAAGGAAACTGGATATGTATATTTCAGGAGATAGTAGATAGTGAGAAAATGGAGACAGTGGTCAAGTTTGATCCATCTATAACTGTGAAAAGAAGGAAAAAACATGGGACAATTGCTAGAGGAAAGGCTAGAGTTGAATGTTTGAGCAACTTTTTAACCTAATTTGCAAAACTCATTTACAGTTTTTAAACAATCAAAGAATTGCTGTTAAGGAAACATGGGGATGATCACCATTTCCACTCAGTCCTTTGAATGATAAGATTGGAGATGGAGGTCATGGATCAGCCTGCAGCAGGTAGGCTCTGAAGTAGGACACAGGTAATTGTCTGCTTGATCAACCAAGCAGAAAGGGACGCCTGCTAGAGTTGTAATTGCTGTTGTGACTAAAATAGATCATAATATGTTTTGCTTCAAAATGCATCTAACTGCATGTAACTTTATAATTTTTTTTTGAGTTCACACCTGAGGAAGTAGTTTTGCTCAATCCTGGTGGACAGAGAATAAAGATATGTCTCATTTAATAAAAGACAGAATTAACTTATTATGGATTATTCTTAACACTAGACTCTCAGGAAGGAGTTTGGTAAAGTTCATGTCAACTAGAGAAAGGGTAAGACAATCACTAAAAAAGCAAACCTGAGAACTAATTAGAAGACCTTACATGTATATTCTAAATGATTTATCTTTTATCTTTAGGAATGGAGTGCTACTAAATCAAAACATGGTTTCAGATCTACTATTTGGAACTATCAGTGCAAGTATAAAACTTACAACACAGTGTTATATATTGGCCAGAAAATATAAGGTGCAAGATATAGTCTCAACAATCTAAACCTGCATTTTCTTAACTATGATTTGATTTAGAAAAGCCAAAGCTGGCTGTGTACAGTTATTAGTCACATCTATCTTTATAAATGTAGTAATATTAAATCCCCATGTGTCATCATCAACTTTATGAACATGCCCCAGTTGAAATTAAGAGAAGAAAAGATTGGCTTTTTCCTTGTTTGTTTGTTTTGATGGTATTGGACTTTGAAGCCAGGGCCTAGCACATGGTAAATGCATGTTCCACTACTGAGAGGCACAACTACCCTACTCATTTTTTGTTTTTTTACTTTATAAGTTGACATAGGGTCTTGCTAATTTGTGCATGCTCCCTCTGTCTTCAAACCTGCAAACTTCCTGCTTCAGCCTCCAGAATACCTGGGGTTATAGGCATGCTCAACATGCCCTGCAAGATTGACCTCCTTAATAGTCCTACTATCACTAAAGTGACAGAAATCACAAAAGAACTTTGTCCGGTTAGATGTTTTAGCAAGGAATCTTATAGGCAATAGTTTCAGTATTTACAGCAAGATCATGAGAGAGACATAAAAGCAAAAAGTCAAACCAGTCAGTTCCTGGATGTCCACGGTTGGAATCATGTCACAGAAAGAACCTATATGTCGATTAGTAAGAAGCAATTACATAAATTAGGAATCATCCAAACATAGACTATTTTGCATGAATTAGAATAAGAGGCAGATTTCTATGAATTGAATTGGAAGGATCTCCAGGGTACATTGTCATATAAATGCGTGTCAGATTAATTGCACATTTCCACTTATTCAGACCTTCACTAAAATGTGTGTTTATGTGTATATTTGTGTACTTAGGAATGTCTCAGAAGAATCACACCAACTGGTAACTTTGGCTCTCACTATAGCTACATTGGACAGAAGTAGCAAAGCATGTAGTGAATATATACTTGTGCATTTTACAGTGAATATGTATTCATGCATTAGTGTTGGAATTCCCAGGGAGATAGAGAGTACCCCAAACACGGCCAGTCCCAGGAGCTCATTTAGCCCACTTGGAGGACCCACCCCTCTCCTCCAGGGCAAATGACCCTTACCCTATATCTGGGTCATTTGCTCCCATTGAATCCTATGGGGCAAGATAGCAACAGGTCACCTTTGCCATACATGTGGGTATCTCACTCTTCCCCAATCCCATCCAGTTGGCCAAGAAGGCACCCAAGGTATGGTAACATCTAAAGCCCCCTGGTGCCTGATTGGTCATTTCTGATCCAACCCTGTTCCCCTGATTGGCTGCCTATTAGGCCATATAAACTCTGGAGCTCAGAGTTCAGCAGCCACTCTGAACACCATCCAAGAGAAGCTCACTGGGTCCTTGCAGTTCCTTAAGGGCCCAAGACCCATTTACTCATCTGCCTCACCTAGCCTTCAGCCTTCCTCTGACCTGCCTTCATCATACTTCAACCTGCCTGCCACCTCTATCCAATCCTGACCTCTACAATAGCAGATAATCTACAGGAACCGACAGCTTTGAGAGGCAAGACTCTGGGAGGCAAGCCTCCAAAAGTCTAGCGCAGGGCCTCTGAAGTGGTGAAGGCTTCCAGCTGGAAGAGCAAGGACACCCTGGAGTCTCTGCCCCAGCAGCAGAGACAGCAGCTGGGCACTTCACTTCTCCAACTCCCTTCTCCCCTCTACCTAATCCTCCACTCCTTTCCCCTCCTTTGTGAATAAACCCCTGTCCTTTTATTCTGTGCATGACGCTCTGTTCTCTGGCCACAGCCTCACCACCAGGTGCAGCATCAGGGCACCCACCTCTTGCTTCCACCCACAACACAGAGAGAAAAACCCCAGAAAGAACCCAATACATTAGTTGTTGTTGTTCTCATTAGGTGCCATTGAGTTGGTGTCTGACTCATATTGACCCTATGTACAACAGGCGAAATGGTATTGCTACTGCTTCTCTGCTATTCATAGGGTTTTCAATTGTGGCTTGTTTGTTGGAAGTGGGTTGCTGGGTTCTTCTCCCAAGCCTACAGCCCGTGGTGTTCACAGGCAGTCTCCTATCCAAGTACTAACCAGGCCCGACCCTGCTTAGCTTCCATGATCTGACAGGATCAGACATCACAGTAGTATAGTGCAGGCATGCATTAGTTAGGGTAAAAAAAATTTTTTAAATAAAATTAATTTTAAAAATGTCTATGGATGCCAAAAAATATTGGTTAAGGCCAAGAAAACACAAAAGGGTCCTCGTACCCTCATGCTCCTAAACTTAAGTAAGTGCAATGGCTTATTGGAAAATTAAAAGGTAATTTGAAACGAGAGGTGGTTTTGGACTTGCTGGCACATACAGGGAACTGATTCTTTAAAATGTGAATTATAGGGAACTATAGAATGAAGATGGAGGTTTTTCTTTTTTCTCAGTATTGTGAGGTTAAACCCAAGGCCTCCTAGTACATGCTAAGCAAGTGTTCCACTACTAAACTGCACTCCCAACCCCTTTTTCTTTTATCTTGAGACAGAGTCTCACTAAGTTGCTCATACTGCCTCTGGCCTTGAATTCATGATGACACTGCCTTTGCCTCCCAAGTAGCTGGGATTACTGGCTTGTATCACAGCACCCAGAAAGAGAGAGGTTCTTTCATCAGGAAAATACAGTGCAAAACTACTGCTCATCTCCAGGACACCTTCCTGGCTTTGAAATTTATGTGGTTATGTTATGGTTAACAGAATTCTGCAGTCAAGAAACAATAAAATCATTGTCTCCCTGAGTCCCATGTTCCTTCCAGCAATATTGGAATATGCATTAAATTGTTTCTGAAAGACTGTTAGCACACACAGTGGCATATCGCCTCACAACTCTCAGCATTATTATTTTATTAATACTAAGTATTTTAATTTATAGCACATTTTCACAATTACAAAAACATCTCCAGATAATACCAGGTGTCTAGACTGATTATCACTAATAATACTGTATATGTCCTTTCTTGAGTCTATAATTAATAAATCAAATAAGAACAAAACTGAATAAATCTTGTATTAGAACTTAAAGAAGAGATGAATGAAAAATGTTCTAAGACAAAAGCCAGTACAAGGCATCCCTGGGTAGCTCCTTGTATGGATAAGAAATGAAAATTTGGTGCTTACCATGACAGAGCAGCTTATACTGGACTAGCCCTTCTGCAAGTTTTATGTCTATTTGCATTTTCCTTTATTTTTAGTAGATTTTAAGTTAGTGTACAATTTAATGGGTTTCATTATATTTCCATACTAGCATGTCATCGTACATTGCTTGTGTTTGCCTCCCCTATTACCCTCTCCTGACCCACTATCCCTCACTGATCCCTTTCTTCTTCACCAGTGGCCCAGTACTGGCACAAAGAATTATTATTTTTAGGATGAATATTTTCATGCCTAATTAGCATTTTTCTTGATAGTGATTAGGAAGCATCATATGCGGTGTGTTTAAAAAAATGAGTGCAGGTAGGCACAGGAGCAGGCTGAAGTCAGTGCTGAGATATGCTTTGTTGGAGACCATGTGTGATGTTGAAATTACTAAACTAGAAATGTGATGTTTTCACAGAAGCACATGATACTCTGATAATGCCTGCATAAAAGGTCCTGCACCTGAACTTTTGCCCTTTCAATCTTCTTTCATTTAATTATTTTTAGAACACACAGCATATACCACTGTTTCTAAAACTTTAGTTTGCACAAAAATTACCTGGCGAATTTTACCAAAATGTGTATTAGGGCCCAACTCAGGCCTTCTGAATCAGAATATATGCTAGAGGGATATATACACTTTTAACATTGACTAGGGAATTCTACAGCAGATCTCTAATTCTTAAGCATCTCTCTGCCCAAAAGTATGCCTCAGTCATAAAAACTGGTCACAAAAGTATTTGGCTTGACTTTAACCAAATCTTAACAATGGGGAAATTTCATACAGAATATGTATTTCTATCTTCTGTTTAAATATTGGAAGGTCTGGCAATGCAGATTAGCCTTCTTTTATGGCAAAAAAAGAGGTACAGAAATGCTTCAAATTCTAGGCTTTGGAATTACTAGTATCTGCATATAATCTTGCTAGTCCATCTCTTGATTCAAATCTGACGTTTGACTTTCAGAATGAACTTCAGTAAAGTGCTCTTTATGTACACTTTACTTTGTGCCAAAGTTAATTATTTACATCAATCCATCAACCCATCACTAAGGGTTCAGCGAAATTTATTTAGGTTAAATAAATTAAGAGAGACATAATCACCACTCTTAGGGTATTATGAATATTATAAGTATTATAGACAGGATTACCATTTTATCAAGTTTCAAATAGCAGTAATTCAATGGCATATATAAGCAAACTTTTCTATTTAAAAAATACTAACAGGATATTAGGTTATTGGCTCTTTTATGTCTAAGTCTGATCTCTGGAGTTATGAGTATATCCTGAAGCAAATAAGTATGTGCTGACTAGGCTACAATGCTTTTGAAATATCACCATAAAATTTGTAATCTTGTTCCATTTATTAGGAAATATGTGGTAAGGTTTTTATGATAACTTTTCATTAAAAAGGAAATCATTTTGGCTATTTCTTAATTTTGAGCAATATGAGATTAGGGACACAATAATGTATAATCTGATTCTTTTTATATACTGAAATTGTTTAATTTTGACCTGTCAATTATGTTATGTATTATAATTATTCACCATTGATCATTACTTAGAAAATTAATTTTTGCCTCATTAAATTATCATCTTTTCATGAATGATTTCTTTCTGGTTAGATCACTATGTTTGTTTACTAGAATGCTCAATGAAGTAGTGGAAATTATGGGCCAGCTCTTTAAAATTTCATCCTAGCTGAGAATGGTGGTGCATACCTGTAGTCATAGCAACTAGGGAGGCTGAGGCAGAAGGATCACAAGTTTGAGGCCAAAGGTAGCCTGCATAAAGTAGCAAGCCCCTGTCTCAAAATATAAAGTAAAAATGGGCTGGGGTGCAGCTTAGTAGGAGAGCATGTGACGTATGCATGAAACCACCGCTGTTGCGGAAATAATAATGATAATGATAATGATAATAATAAAATGAAATAGAAATAAATTAAATAAAATTTCATCCTAAATTAAATGGTATGGCCTAGGTTTTTAAAGGAGTCCTAATTTTAATATTCTGGGCTGGGATTTAGCTCAGTGGGTAGAGCACTGCACTGCAGTCTCTGAGGCCCCAAGTTCAATTCCCAGTGCCGCAAAAATGGGAGAAAGGCCTGAAAATCCACTCCCAAGGCAATCCCGAAGCACTCAGACATTGAAAACCCTATGAGGGTCGCTATGAGTCGGATACCGACTTGATGGCACCTAACAACAACAACAACAATTTTAATATTCTATACCTATAAATACCTTCATGTTTCTATCTCCCAGATTCAGAGATATCTCCCAGAAACCAAAGTTGGCATGAGGTACAATCTGATATTATCAATTTAAAAATGGTGTCAAAAAGAAGAAAATGTTAGTTCAGTTATCCAGTTAAGCAAGGAGGCGTAGTCCTGATCCATAGAAACTATATGACAATAAATTCTTATTTTAAACAACTAAATTTGAAGTAATTTGTTGTCCAGAAAGACACTTGTACAGACTTGGGGAACAGAAGCAGAATTAACAAAAATAATAATTCAGGTGCATATGGTGACATACACCTATAATCCCAGGGGCTAAAGCAGGAGAATAACAAGTTTGAGGTCAGTCTGGTGAAACTTAGCAAGATCCTGTCTCAAAATAAAGTAAAAAAGGCCTAAGGATATAGCTCAGTGTTAAACCTCTAGACAGGGCCAAGATGATAAGGTGGAGCTTTTATCTGTTTATCATCCAAATGGAAAAAGATTGATATAATTATATTTTATTAAATGTAATTTTCTTTCGCTTTACAGCAAGTAATAGAATCAGGCCTCAGAAGCTTTATTTGGAAAAAAAAGCCTTTTTAATGACTTCTTTTAATATTATATAGCCAGCTATGTTAATTACAATTTTTGCATTGAAATCTGGACTAGTAGTAACTTACCTGTTAAGTCACCCTTTAAATTTTCTTATTCTATATATATTTTAGGGAAATTTGAATTTGTCTTGCATAATATTGGGGAGGACAGTAGACAATATTCTTTGATTAGTGATTCATAATGAGAAAGCAAACAATCTCCAGTCTACTGAAGAGATGACATGCTGTTTCATACTTAATGAAAGATAAATTAAAATCATTTGACATTGCCGTATGTTAACAATCATTTCCTGAGCAGAAAAGAACATTACTACAGATGGCTTGATTTATTGTCCTAAAAAGGTTGCAGGGAACAAACTTTCCATTGTTATTAGAATTTTTGGTGTGATAACAGAGACAATTGTCGGTGAATAAAACAGTTGAATATTCATGACTATGCCTACCATTTTCAATCAGAGGTAGGCAGTATGAATAATACCCAATTACTCATCTATTCTTTCCAGAATACAGATAAGAAAACATATTGTACGAAACTGTGAATTCTGTATAAACCAAGATGATGGCATTACAAACCTAATCCCACCAATGGTCACATATTTATAGTAAGTCAGTCATACTCTAAGTCATGGCTACTTTATACTAATTCTTAACATAAATTCATCTATTGTGAATAAAATGTTTCATACAGCTACAGAATACCAATATTAAGTATTGCCAATATATTCCTATTTTTCAAAAACAAAATTATAAGAACTTTCCCCTATGCTAGGTAGTATATTTTAAGGACTTCTTATCTTGATATTTTAACATGTGAATTTATTTCCTTATTGTTTGGCATTTAAGTTGTTAAAAATGGTCATTTTTATGACTTTTAGTTACTGTTGTCAGATTGATATTCAATTTTTTTTTTTTTTGGTGCTACCAACAATATATGACCATATTCATTTGCCTTCCATCTTGTTTACATTTTGAAATTTTATGGTTTTTTTTTATGGAGGATATAGTTAACAAAAAATACTGAGAAACTACTGTGTGGTGGGCATTGTGCTTAACGTTTTATTTAGAGAAATTCCTTTATCACCTACCTTTAAAGAATAATGTCAATTCCTACTTTTTTGTTGTTGTTTACCCTTTTGTATGCATTTCATGTCTTTTTCTTAGCTAGCTACTGAATTTTAAAACATTAATTTTTTGGACTCATTTACATATTTTAAAACATTATTAGGGTTCTCTAATGTTCTCATTGGGCTGGGATTTAGCTCAGTGGGTAGAGCGCTGCGCTGCAGTCTCTGAGGACCCGAGTTCAATTCCCAGCACAGCAAAAATGGGAGAAGGACCTGGCAAACCACTCCCAAGGCAATCCCGAAACAGTGAGCCATTGAAAACCCTATGAGGGTCACTATGAGTTGGATACCGACTCCACGGCACCTAACAACAACAACAACAACAATGCTCTCATTGCTTAGGCAGAGGTTTAAAAATACTTATATACTAAAATTTTGTAATTTTTCTTCCTAACACATTAAGCCTTTAAAAACTGCTGAGAGATACTTAGAACTGTTATTGCGCTATTTGATTTTTTAAAATATTCAATGTTTTATTCCATGCAGCCTACAGTTTGGTGCATAGATATGATAGTAGTTATACAAAAAAGCTGAAGAATT
Organism: Pedetes capensis; assembly: GCA_007922755.1. Lineage (NCBI taxonomy): Eukaryota > Metazoa > Chordata > Mammalia > Rodentia > Pedetidae > Pedetes > Pedetes capensis. The sequence goes on along the minus strand of VMDO01013656.1, from coordinate 47,095 downwards.
TAACTGATAATTTTATTTCTCATATTTTAAATATTAATTCAGGTAGCTGTCATCTAATTGTTTACATAAAAAATTTCTATTTTAGATCATACTTAAGTTTGCAGAAAAGTTGGAAATGTCATACCAAGTTCTGAGAAACCCCACGTCAAGTTTCCTCTAATGTTAACATTCTCATCTTTCTACAGTTCATTTGCCAAAATGAGTGAACCAGTGCCTCTATATTACTGTTAACTGATGGGCACATTTTTTTCAGATTTACTTAGATTTTACTTAATGTCCTTTTTCTGTTCCAATATCTCCAAAAGAATATCATATTGTATTTAGTCTTTGCATCTCTTAAGGCTCCTCTTGGATCCATCCTCATTAGTTTTTTAAAAATATTTTATTTCTTCCCTTTACACATAATATTTATATGTATTTATAAGGTACAGCATGATGTGGGGTTTTTAATTATTGTTTTGTTTTTACTTTTGTTTTCTTGTACTCAAGGACTGAATCTAGGACCTCATGCATATTTTAAAAGTGCTAAGCTGCACCCCAGTGAGAAGGCCTTGGTAAGTTACTCAGGCTGCCTCTATCCTTGAACTTGAGATCCTCCTGCCTCTGCCTCCTGAGTTGATGGGATTATAGGCATGCCCACCATGATGTTTTGATTCATGAATATAATGGGTAGTGACCAGCTTATACTAATTAAAACATCTATCACTTTGTACTTTTATCATTTATTTACAGTGAGTACATTAAAAAATCACCTCTTCTATTTTGAGATATATAATCAATTATTACTTACATTCATCCTGTTCTGCTATAAAACATCAGAACTCATTCCATTAGTCTGTTAAGATTGTATCCCTTGACTGGTCTTTCCCTTTGCTCCCTTCCCTACCTGCAACCATTCCTATATTTTTAATGAATTGCCAGAAATAACCCTTCATTTAAGGGAAGTGCTTCAGAGTTTTGCTATTTTATTGTGGTGGTTGATTTTATGTGTCAACTTCACTGGGACATTTTTGTTGTGGTTGTTTTTGTTGTTAAGTGCCATCAAGTAGGGGTCTGATGGGAACATTAAATTGTTAAAAACATTTCTGGGTATGTCTGTGAAGGACTTTCCCAAAGAATAATCATTTACATAAATAGACAGAGTAAAGAAGATCTGCCCTCACCGATGTGGGCATGCATTTTCCAGTCCATTGATGATTCAGTTAAAACAAATAGAGGAAAAAGGATCTTGCTCTGTCTACCAGAACTAGGACATTCACGTTCTCCCGCCTTGGAATACCAGAACTCCAAGTGCTCAAGTTTTGAACTCTCTTAGACTTATACCAACAGCCCTTGAAATTTTCAGACCTTGAGACTCAGATGGAATCCCACCTCTTGCTTTCCTCCTTCTTCAGCTTGCAGATGTCATACTGTGACACTTTTCAAACTCCATATTTGTGAGACAATTCTCAAAATAAACTCCTTCTTATATTTGTCTCTTATGTAAGTAATGTATTTATATAAGTATAGTAATAATATAGTAATATAAATGTTAATAATATGTCGCTTTAATATACATATTACATATTATGGATCATATGAAATATAACATATATCCTATTTGTTTGTCTGGAAAATCTTGACTAATACATGTGTTTCTTTGCATTTCTTGCATTAACAAATTAAATATGAAGTTTATTTCACAATAAAATTACATTCATCTTCTCTACTTTCTGCAGTTTTTTCCTGGTGTCCAGCCACCTTCCCACTAGCCAGATGACCACTAACTTACATGGGTTGGTTGGTGTATCACCAATCTTATCATGATTAAAGAAGGGTTGAAAATACAGTCTAAGACTGATTTTTAAGCCTTGGGGGTGATACCTGGTGTGGCTTCTGGGTACATCCAGTGTACCAAGAGATTTACTTCTTTTTATATATGGGAAATTAGAGTTTTTGTTCATTTGGAATTACAGACTCTGATCTTACAAATTGTATTAGAAGTCAGTTTCCCTCCTGAGAGTGCTGTTGGAAGGGTAGTAAAAGAAACAAGGTGCCTAGCACAGCAGGCAAGTTTTTGTATTTCTGATGATTAGACTGTATCAGGTGGAAATCTTTGTTACTTTTCTTTAAAATTCTTCAGTGATACATCTCATGTTCAACTCCCATCTCCATTTTCATTCCCCTTTTTGATTCTTTCCTTTCCCCTCATTCATCCCAAGTAAGAAACAGGGTTATGTCACTGAAACTTACATCTCTGTGTGGTTTTACCTATGCAACCATACTTATGACAGAAAGCATGTGGAATGGAGAAGTTCTAGTCAACTAAAAAGAGAGGAACAGGTTCTTGACTAAAGAAGAAATTATTCCCAGAAATTTTTGCTTGCAATATAACTTTAAAATTTCTTTTGAAAACATTTCAGTTACTTATCCTATTGAAAAAGGTACCTGGGAACAATCTTAGGCAGAGAAAAAAGAAACTTTTGCACCCTATCTGGACAATCTTTGACCACAGTAACAAGGTCATTTGGATTTTTCATCTGCCTCCCTTCTGCAAAGTACATATCATAGAATAGAGGATATTCTAAAACTATTTTAAGTTCACCATTGTTTTATACTGGTTTTCAAAACTTTGTGAGCATTGGTGTCAGATCAAGTTCTTTGAAGGGAGTTTGTATCATTTGATTCTGAATTTCTGTCCTCTTGCTCTTCAGTACATGTACTGGAAGAGCCAAAAAATGTACACATTTTAAGAGATGTTGCCGATGTGTTATCTTTCCAAGTTAAATTGAATTACAGCAGTGACATTTAGTATGATGTTTGCTCAAAAGATGGAATTAATCAGATGAATCCTAGTGCCACAATGCAATAGGCAAGACAAGTCAAAGAAAATGGCAGAAACACAGATGCTGGAGGAGTGCAAGACCATTTTGAAGTGGTGTTTGAAATTCAAGAGCATGGTGGACGTACAATAGAGGCATGAGTATGCAACAGAACTTCCAACATGTCCAAAAACTGCATGCATTCGGGGTAAGTTGGAGAAACATTGTACTGTGTGAGATGTGCACTAGAGAAGTTCCAGTAGGCTTTGCACAGCAGCAAGTCCTGTTTCTTCTCCTATGGTATTGCAATAATTGAGATGTTCACTACAGAAGTCTACTACACAATGTGCACATGAGACGGGAGTTATCAGACTAAACATTCTTAAAATAGCAAAATACAAAGTTTTTGTCCCAAGTTGTGTGTGTGTGTGTATATATATATATATACATATATATATATATATGTGTATATATATATATACACACTATATATATATATATATACATATAATACAAATATATATATATTTGGCACCTTCTGTATATATTCCTGTTAGAGGAAACTACCAGTTTTGTTACTCTTTTAAATTCAGACATATACACAAAAATCTGTGACAGTTTTTTGGGTTTTTTTTATGGCTATTGTCCTTATGGGCTGGGATTTAGCTCAGTTGGTAGAGCACTGCGCTGCAGTCTCTGAGATCCGAGTTCAATTCCCAGCACCACAAAAATGGGAGAAGGGCCTGGCAATCCACTCCCATGGCAATCCTGAAATGGTCAGCCATTGAAAACCCTATGAAACCTATGAGGGTTGCTATGAGTTGGATACTGACTTGACTGGCACCTAGCAACAACAACACTTGTCCTTATATCAGAATTTTATGTTCCCCATATGAATATGCTACCCAAGCAAGGGAAATACCACTGCTATTTTCTTTGCCACTTGTCCTCTGCTCCATTCTTATAATAACAAATAACCAGACATCTTGCTTAAAATTACTTTGTTTCTTTGTTAGTTTTTATCTACTAGTGTAGAGCAATTTTGTTAAAAGCACATTTTTTAAAGAATATACACATTGATGACGATTTAGAAGAAAAACTAAATATTCATGCCCCAAACCTAGACATTCAGATTTCATCGTTATGTGATGGCTATTGATATTTTATATTTACAACAAGTTATTTGGTGATGTTATTCATAATGGAACACCGCCCTGAATAACTGGCACCTTGTGCAATATGGTAATACTTTACCAATGTCAAGTTTTGTGACTTGTAAGACTTTATATACTCATAGTTGAAGATATTAAGTATTTTCTTGTAAGAGAGGTTCAGATTATACTTTTCTAATCAGAGCATAAGACAAAAACTTTTCCCTGCCATAGAGCACTAGGCAAACAGATCTACAGGGTAGTACATGGATGGATCTATTCAATTCCACTCTCTTGGTCTTTCCTTAGATGTGGACACTAAATATGCATTCATTAAGATGTGCAAAAATAAAACAAAATAAAACTGCAAATTATATTTCAGGTCTGTATGATGTATTTCAAAGATTTCACTGGGAAGTATAGACTGAAGTATAGACTGAACACCATTGAATTTAGGGGAAAAAATCAATCTCAGCAGATTCAGCAGTTTGTGAAGCCAATGGAACATTGAACTCCTGAAGAAATTTATGCCACAGGAGAATTACTTCTGGAGAAGGATTATTATATTAAGAATAAGGTATGTTTCAGAAGAGAATGCCTTCTAGAACTTGGTTCCCTGTATTTAAAAGTATATTTACTACCTCTTTATTAATTTATTTTCTACTAATTTTCTTTATCTATGAGATGAAAACAGCAGTGTATTTTTTTCAACATTATTGCTTTTTGATAACTTACAGTATGTAGTTAGGTAAGGCTTACCAAATGAAAATTTGATACTATCTGATTGTGCACACTGAACACTGAAATAAAAATGTTAATTCACATAGCAAGGGATTAATAGTTATTTCAAGTAACAAATTAAGCTTGCATCTTAAGTCCTATGACTTGAAGTATAATGTTTATGCCAAATTTACTGAGGCACACCACATGTTCCTTGTTGTTGTTTGTTGTTAGGTGCCTTCGAGTTGGTATCCGACTCATAGCGACCCTCTATACAACAGGGGAAACACTACTGTTAGTGCTTCTCTGCTGTTCATAAGGTTTTCAATGGCACATTGATTTTTGGGAGGGGGTTGCCAGATCCTTCTCCCAAGCCTACAGCTTCTGGAGTTCCCAGGCGGTCTCCCATCCAGGTACTAACCAGGCCCGACCCTGCTTAGCTTTTGAGATCTGAATGGATCGGATGCCACAGGGCTACAGCTGCAGGCACATGTTCCTTAGACTCATTTAAAATTGAGATCAGAATGTGTTTGTGTTTTGATGGAGCTATCTAAATAATTACTTCATCTGCATTTCATAGGCCATTAATGCAATTTTTTGCATACTAACCAATCCATCTCTGTGTATAACATGAGTTCATAAGGTAATTATCTACTCTTTAATATGCCCCTTTGGGCAAGGGGTCAGAAAAATGAATCACTTGCAGTCTTGTAAGGACTCATGCAATAATTTTCACCACTTGGGAGTCATCTGTCTTTTATTTTCTCAAATTCTCTACCTAATAAAGAACAGCATAGTGACAAATTAATGACATAAACTTTGTAACTCACATGGTACAGGAATCTTTCTCCAGAAGAGACATTCTGGAAATTCAATGTTTATACCAGCAAAACTTTAAACAGCTCATACAACATGTCCCATATTTTTCTCCCGTGTTACCATTCAGAACGCTAATTCAAAAGCTCATTTTGTTTTTCCTTAATGAGGAATATTAGTCAGAAGCATTATGTTCCTACACAGGGGAACTTTCATTATCATTTAATTCAATAACCACCACCTGCCAAGCAATGGGCCATGAAGTAACTATGTTTAATTCAGGAGAAAGATTAAAATGTTAGAAAAAACACTTCAAAAGAAACATTATTTCATAATTTTACTCACAAGATTATCTGTAATTTGGGGAGAGCTTTGTCAGGATTAATAGTTACATTTGAAGCTAATTATATATTATCATATCATTTAAAAATAACTCGCATGTTATCTACAAATATATTATCTGTGCTCATTTAAGAAATAGTATAGTTTTCAAACTGAGTTCTGGACTGATCCATCTCCATATAGGGACAAATTTGGGATGAAGGAAGAAATATATGTATTTAAACAGAGGTAGAGTTAGAATCTGTTTTGAAAATTCTCCTTTATTTCCAATGTCCTTGATACTTATAAAGCCTATAATTTGGCATAAAATTGAACAGGAGTGGACATGACTCAATGGCACCTAACAACAACAATATATTTTAGCTTAGATTTTTGTTTGTTTGTCAATTCGCAGTACTTGGGAATTAAACCTAGGGCCTTGCGCGTACTTTAAAAGTACTGTACCACTGGGCTGCAGCTCAAGTCTACTTTTTCATTTTTATATTTTGAGTTAGAGTCTTGCTAAGTCACACAGGCTGTCTCTGGCCTCCAATTCTTGATCTTCCTTCATCTTCCAAGTCCCTGGGATTGTTATGGGCATGTTCTACTATGCCTGGCTTAGATTTTAAAATAAATTAATATTTGTTAAACTCATACTTCAAAGATAAAATCTGCCTCACATCATACTAGCATATTCAGCTATTGTGTATTTCTTTTTTTCTTCCCTTCTACTTTCCCTTTCCTTCTTTTTTCTTTTCTTTCTATTTTTAAAACATTCATAGCAGTGGAACAGGAAGCATCATGCTAAAAAATAAAAAGAGCTAAAAGAGCTAAAAAATAAAAAGAGCTAAAAAATAAAAAGAGACAGATTTCCTTTTTTTTTCCTTTATCAACAGTTATATACCCTCATTTTAAATGCTGAAAAAAAACCTGGCTATCATATGTATATATTATTCTTTTTATATTTAACTTTTAAAATATATACCTCATACAATAACTTCTTTTAACAGCCTATAAATGTTGTGCCATCAATTTCATTCCTGGTGAAATAAAATTTTATTAAAAGCATTGCTCTCTGCTTATTTAAGTAATAGAAGCAGTTCAATAGGCCAGCTACTCTGTTTCACTCATTCAGTAAAAGTAAACAACTATTTTCCTAGGTGATATACTGGTCCTTATTTCTATGCATTGCCAACCAATAACAGATCCTTTCTCTAATAAAATGCTAATTTGAGAAACACAGGTTTTATTTTGATTTCTACAAAGTAAATGATAGTGATGTTTATTTCCATTCTTATTGAAATTCCAGAAAATTTTCTAAGACTTTTAAGTGTCACAGAAGGACAAAGACTACATCTGAACAGACAAGAGAAGAGTCACTAAAAAAAAAACAAAATATTCCTCTAGTATAGAAAGAAATCCAATGGAAACAGTGAAATTGAGGGCTCTAGGCTGGAGCCTCCATAAAGAACAAGTTATACAACTTTCTTCCCCTCTAAGTACTATCCACCTACAACCATACCACTGTAGCGTCAGATCTTGGAAGCTAAGCAAGGTTGGGCCTAGTTAGTACTTGGATAGGAGACCACTTGGGAACACCAGGTGTTGTAGGCTTGGGAAAAAGACCCAGACACCCACTCCCAAAAAACAGCCATTGAAAACTATCTGAATAGTCAGACCTGACTCAACAGCACCTAATAACAAGTACTATCCAAATTGTGTCTTTCTACTGATACTATTTTAGTTTCTTTTGTTTTAATGGACTTTCCCACATATGTTCTGCCAATTTGTATGTATTCCTGGATATTTTTTTGCAGAGATACATTGATTAAACCACAACAAAATTATTTGTAGAAACTTGTGTTTAGTAGCTACATAGTCTTTAGTCAGGCAGTCTTTCTAGTACTTAGCCTATATTGAACCAATACTAGTTGCACATATACCTTAGTTCAAGCACTCTAATAAGTATGAGAAATACAAGACATGTAGGATTTCCACTCTTAGTTTACAATCCAGTGATGGAGGTTGAGAGAAATAAATAAATAATAAGCAACTACAAATTATGTTCCACAGCATAAAGGAAATAAATCGAGAGTGGAGTTGGAGAATAATAATGTGACCTGGATAAATTGGAGGAGCTCTTTGAGGAGTGACACATAAACAGAGACTTGAAAAATGAACAGGAGTGAGCACTATACAGAGCAGGAAAAAATGAAGAAAAAACAAAGGCATTGGCTAGGAAAAAACTCAGTCTGTTTGGGGAGTTGAGGGGCCAGAGTGGCTGGGAATTCAGTGGGGAGAGTAGGGTTAATATGCCTCCATTTTTGCCATGGTTCCTTAGTTTGGATATTATTCCCAAAGAAAGATCACTGGAAAATTTTAAGCAGGAGAATAACATGTTTTTCTTTATATTTTATGGATATCACTGGTGATTGAATGGAAAAGTGGGTGAAGGGACATGTAAGGGTTTTCAAAGTCTCTACAGCTGCACCTATTACTCCAATAGCCACTAATTTCATAATGCTATTGAAGTAGTCAGATGTGGCTTCTAGTCACCATTTCAGAAGCACACAGAGAACATTTCCATCATCACAGGCACATTTTCCCAGTCAGTGCTGCTCTGGAGCATTGTCTACTTCTTCATGGTCTCCACGCTTCAGCTTCTGCATCTTCTTAGAGCATCTGCCAGCTGTCCCTCTGTTGGCTTCCTCACCCTTATTTCTCACTTTCCTAACTCACTTATGTGACCACTTCTCTTCCTCCTTACCCTTCAGCATCTACTTCTCTTCCTCCACAAGAAACAAATATTTTAGCACTCTGCAGTACAGCTTCACAAAACTATTCTGAAGATGGCTTGAATTCAAGTCATCATAAGTGCTTTGTTTTCCCCATGGCCATTCATTCCTCCCCTATTTTTATTAATGGCACTGAAAATCTCTTGGTCACCAGCAGGAAGTCATTTCACTTCTTACCACTCAGGCAGGCATTCAATAAGTTGTTTATTTATATATAATAGATCATAATGTCTTACATACACTTCATTTCCAATATTGGCTAATTAATTCTTATTTAGGCTGTTATAATTTCCCTGATCAATTCATTCCTAATCAGTATTGATAGATTAATATTCTTCAAGTTTCAGTCAAAGTCCTGAAAATATCTATATCTCCTCTATTATTCCTATGAAAATAATGTTGGATTTCCAAGTTTGCTGCTTTTCTTTCTTTTCCATAGTTCATTGTTATTTCAGGAATAAGTCCCATTCTTTCCCACTTTCAAATCTACTAACACAATCCTTTTTCTACTTCTGAAACTTCCCCTCCATTTATGACTGCCCAAACTTTCCTTTAAGGCCCATCAGAAGTACTACTTGCTTTGAGGTCAAACTTTAAATTCAAAACTTGGTATTCTTTCATTAATCCCTAGTACATTTAAAAGTCTATCCCTGCCTCTCTCTTTTATTTTTTGAAATTATAATTTCCCACCCTGCACTAGATATTACTGGATATATAACAATTAGATCTATACATCCAGTGATCTGTAGGATCAACAATAATGCACACAAATATTTTTTCTTGCAGCATCTGAAATGGAGATTTAATTGAATTGCATACAATATAAAATATTTATTAGAGATTTAATTGCATTACTTAGCATCAAAATAAATCTATTGCCCCTATAAAATTGCTCAAGTATAGTAATAATGATGATCCCTTAGTAAAAAAAACATTTGGGAGTGAAAACTGAAGTCTTCAATCACTTTGAAGTCACTCTGACAGATTGTTCTTACCTGCAGAAAGAAGTATAAAGTGTTCTGTTTTGTTAGAGCAAAAGTATTTGCTAAGAATAAACTGAACATCATGTGTGAAATTCTCAAGTGATTATACTTACCTGTAAGTAAATCTCTGCCAAGATTTCATTTGCAAATTATTTAACCCATGATGAATGCCTGAGAATGTAAAGTCATCATTTGTTCTTGGATACTTATCATAGTTCTCTTAACAGGTGGTACACAAAATGAGGAAAAAATAGGCTGATATCTTGAGGAGCTAACCTTTTTATTATTATCTTAGGACTTTACTGACAGAAGGGAGTTTAGGAAGAAAATACATTCATCAGTTAAATTATAAAATGTACACAACATTTAATTGAAGTTCTATTATTTAGAGAAATCACTTAAATATTTCAAAATTCATAATTAGTTGAGGGTGATATTTAGTGTTTTACAACAGAATTTATTATTTGCAATCTTTATATAAACAGTCATTGCTCATCCTGTGGGGATTAATTCCAGCCCTCCCCCTTCTTAAATCTTTTGATACTCAAGTCCCTCCTTTAAATGATATAGGATCTGCATATAATCTATGCACATCATCTCTTATAATTTAAATCATCTTTAGGTTACTTATGCAATTAAAGATACTATCAGTACTATCTAAATATTTGTTATGCTGTATTTTTAGGGAATCAGGACAAGAAAAATAGTCTGTATATATTCAGTACAGATGAAATTTTTTCCCATGTCTTCCATCTGCAGTTGGTTGAATTCATGTATGTGGAACTTGACCACAATCTTTCCTGGAAAGCTGGTCAAGTGCAGATCAGTTTGAATGATAAAGTACTTTTTTCCCATAAGGAATAATGTAAATGTATTTACTGACTCTAGCATGATACTGAATGGCTAATTCACACACATATTTGCCATTCACATACTGCTCTGCACCCTCTGAGGTCCTGGTTCAATCCCCAGCACCACAAAAACTCGAGAAGGACTGGAAACCCACTCCCAAAACAATCAGCCATTGAAAACCCTACGAATAGCAGAGAAACATTAACATAGTGCCAGGCAAGGCACAAGGTCAGGGAGTGTTTTGTTCTGTTGTACATATGGCCACTATGAGTTGGACCTGACTTGACAGCACCTAACAACAGTAATATTTAGGAATAAGTTTTGAATTCAATTGTTGTTCTGTTTTCCTCTCTCCACTTTTAGCAACTTTTAGTGCTAAAAAGTCTCTTGAATTCCATGATGACTATATGGCATATGTATGTGCGCGTGCGCGTGTGTGTGTTTGTGTGTGTATGTTAAAAAACAAAACACGAGTTTGTGAACACAGCATGAGGACAGGCCTTTACTTCTTAGAATCAACACACAAAGTGACATTTTGTCCTCTCTTTCACTGGGAAGTGTCACAGGTAAGCATGGTGTCTCATACAAGTTTTAGCACAATGGTGCGTGCTGAGCAAGTGGTCTAGCACCAAACCAGAATTATCTGGAAAACACTGGTTGAGGACCAAAAGGGTCTAATATGGAACAGTTTGGGGCCAAGATACCACTGCAGTTATAAAGAAACATGGAAATTGTACCCCCTAATTTGGGTTAATCTTGCAAATATCATTGACAATGCTATATTCTATGGTCACTGCTGTTCATTTAGATATCAAGGATATTTACTTGATATCAGGCTTGATCAACAAGTGGGATGAAGTCTAAAATGTAGATATTACACAACTGATTCCAATTGGGTAAAGGCTCAGTCTTAGATGGATTAGCCACGAATATAATCCAGGAACTAAAGAGACATAATTTCCAGAAGATTTCTACTCTAAGATGCTACTTTTTTCTAAATTACAACTTGAATTGTGGAAAGCAAGTTGCTGACCTGAAATGAACTCTGAATTGCAATATTTGAATAAGAAGAGCAATGTACATTGGTTTAGCCATTATTACAAGGCATTAGTAACACCACTAGACCATTTTTTTAAAAATTTATACACTAACAATTTATGGTTTCTTCCCACGATCCTATCTATTCTGTTACAGTTTAGATTTAAAGTATGCCCTCAAAAGGCTCATGTATTGAGGGCTTGGCCCAGCTAGTGGTACATACGAAGGGGTGACTGGATTTTTAAAGTGCTAACATTACCAATGGATTAATCCACTGACAACATCAGAGATGAGTAGGAGCTACTTGGAGCATGTAACTGACTGCAATGTGCCTTTGCGGGGTGCCTGCTGCATCCCATTCCCTAGTCTTTCTCTCTGCTTCTTGGCTTCCAGAAGGTGAACAGGTTTCGATGCCCCTTTACCATGAAGATTTTCCTGTGCCACAGGCCTAAAAGCAATGACCCCATGAACCAAGGAATGAAACCTCTGAAACTGTGAGCCAAAATAAATCTTTTCTCCTTTAAATTGTTTCTATCAAGTGTTTTGCCACAGTGACAGCCAGCTAACACATTTTTGAACCTGTTCTATTATTTCCTGGACATCCACCATGATCATCCTTAGTGTATGAGTGATTTTTAAAACCAAAACTCAACAATAACAACAAAATCCAACAGCGTGTCTGAAGGCAAATATGTTAAAGAACTTTACTTTTCACGTTCCTATTTTCTAGCCATCTGGACTACTTTTAGATTTGGGTGTTAAGTGTGAAAAAATTAAGTCAATAAGAAAATAAGGAAATAATACAAGTTTCAAAATCATCACTGGACATACTATAAATTAAGCATACTCATTTATTTATTTATTTATTTATTTATTTATTTATTTATTTATTTTGCGGTACTGGGGCTTGAATCCAGGGCATCACACTTGCATGCTTTGCAAGTGCTGTACAACTGGCTGCACCCCAGCCCATGTTTTTACTTTATGAGACAGAGTCTTGCTAATTACACAGACTGCCTCTGGTCTTAAGCTTGTGATCCTCCTCCCTCTGCCTCCTAAATTGCTGGGATTATAGGCGTGTGCCACTGTGCCCAGCGAATTAAGTGTACTCTTATCTCAGGAATTCTCAATTTGATTTTCCACCTGTCCTTAAGGCTTTTAATTTGACATATATGCATAGGTCTCCCAAAACAGGTTTCAAATGCCATTCCCTCAAAGTATCCTTCACTGACAATCCTCTGTTTCTCTTTCTTCTTCCTGTGCTTTAATTTTCTTCACAGCACTTATTAATTATATTATGTAACTATTTTATGTGTTTGTTATCAATTTTTTTGGTGGAATGTACATGGAAAACAGAAACTTTGTTTCCTGTTATATGTCTAGTATACCAACAGCACCTTAAAAATACTGATGATAAATATTAAGTGAATATGTGACTGTGACAAAAATATTAATTTTATCCTATAAGATAATACAAATCTGTATGATCAAAGGCATAAAATCTCATTGTATTATCTTCCATAATCACAGAGAATATTGATATTTATGAATAAATTAAACTTCATTATGAAAAAATTATTTCATATGTTGTTGTTATTGTTAGGTACCATCGAGTTGGGTCTGACTCAAAGTGACCCTTTGTACAGGAAAACTAAACACTCCCTGACACTGTTCCATGCCTGGCACTGTGTCTGTGCTTCAGTGCTATTCATAGGGTTTTCGATGGTTGATGGCTTCAAGAGTTGGCTGCTAGGTACTTCTCCCATCTTTGCAATGCGAGGGATCAAATTTAGGGCCTCAAAGAGTGCAGAGCAAGCGTCTCCAACTGAGATAACCCCCAGTCTACACTAGTATTACCATATATTTTATTAATAGATGAAAACATTTACTGAACTGCATTATGCATTAATAAACCACTCTTGTCATTGATCTTCTGTAGATATTTGAGAGGTATGCTTATCAATGCTTCGCAGAAATACTTCCTTCTCATCCTCTCCCAACTCCTCTGTTCTTCCTTGATTGTTCCCTGAGCTCCATCATAATCTTATTTTCCTTTGTCCACCTCAAATTGTCCCAATCTCCAAGTTTCCACCTAAGTCTTTAACTGGGAGAAGGATAGAGTTTGGTACTCTTTAAGTAACTAAGATTTTGTGTCAGAAACTGAAAGCCATTGTTAATATGAGAAGAGCAAAAACTCAGTTCCTTGCACTCATTAAGTATGAGTGGGGATCTCAGTTTTTATGACTATTCATGCTGACTAACTATGAAATTTTCCACGTTATGTTGCCTGCTCAGAATTTGGTGAAAACAAGGTTCACTCTCAGTGTCTCTGTAGGGCAACAAGTTAACCTTTTGGCCATTTAAATAATATTTTGTTGCAATGTGTAGTGGCATATAATTTTAATCTCAGCACTCAGAAGGGGGAGGCAGGAGGATCAAGAGTTCAAGGTCACCTGGGCCACACAATGATTTACAAGGCCAGCATGAGCATCATAGCAAGTCTCTGCCAAAAAAAGAAAAAGAAAAAAAAAAAAAGAAAGAAAAAGGCTTTTATACAATTCTCTTTCGCTCTTTTTTAAGTGGTTTAAAGAAAATAATCCACAAAAATAGTAAAATAAATCACATTATATGATGATAGTAAATATTGCTTTTGTACATTTTGATTAAAATATTTAATAAATAGTTTAGGTAAACAGGCATAAGAAAAATGGCAATATTAATGTTAAATACTACTGTATATTTAGCATCTTGTTTTTTTTGATATGGCATAGAAAATTTTTGCAATGTAGAAACACATAACAAATCTAATTATTTTCAACATGTTATTAAAGCCTATTGCATTGGTTGATAATCAGGACAAAAAATTAAGAAAATGCATGAATAGTTTGGTGGAAACATGCAGAGTGTGAGCATGTTCAAAAAGTAAAAATACAAATAAGCATTAAATAGAAAATAATATTCACCAACAAATAATCTCCAAGTGCAAATTGTTGTTTTTGTGCAACTTAAACTCTAGGATGTTATGTATTTTCTAGTAGATTGCAGGTCTGTAGCCATAGCACCCTGGCATCCAATCCTGTCTGATCTCAGAAGCTAAGCAGGGTCAGCCTGGTTAGTCCTTGGATGAGAGACCACCTGGGAATACCAGGTGTTGGGCATGGCACAGTGTTGGGGAGTGTTTCCTTCTGTTGCATATAGGGTCACTATGAGTTGGAACTGACTTGGGGGCACCTAACAACAACAACAAGTAGATCGGGGGGATGGTTATTTATATATTATGCTGTGGGCTGACATCTGTAAGATAATTTGAAAATGTTCATGGCAAATCATAATATTATGCAACTTTGACCCACTATTGTGGCTTTTCAAAATTTAGTCTAAGGAATCATACAAGTGTATGGACACACACACACATACACACACACGGAGGGTGCCAAAAAAGTATATACATATTTTAAGTATTAAAGTTGTAATACTCAATATATTCTGATAACAAAAGATGAATTCAAGTCACATTTGACTTCTGCAGTTACAAGAGCTGCTCAAAGTGGTTATCATCATCATTCAGTTCAATTTCCAAAAGTAATACATAGACGACAGCTCTTAAAATATATATATATGTTATATATATGTTGTTTGTTGTTGTTGTTAGGTGCCGTCGAGTCGGTATCCAACTCATAGCGACCCTGTATACAACAGGTGAAACACTATTGTCAGTGCTTCTCTGCTGTTCATAGGGTTTTCAATGGCAGATTGATTTTTGGGAGGGGGTTGCCAGGTACTTCTCCCAAGACTACAGCTTCTGGTGTTCCCAGGCGGTCTCCCATCCAGGTACTAACCAGGCCCGACCCTGCTTAGCTTCTGAGATCTGACGGGATCGGATACCACAGGGCTACGGCTGCAGATACATTATATATATATATATATATATATATATATATATATATATATATATGATATATATATTACACTTTTCTGGCACTGCCAGTATGGGTATATGCCATATATATTATATATGCCATATATACTCTCTCTCTCTCTCTCTCTATATATATATATATATATTATATATATATATAATATATATATATATATTACACTTTTCTGGCACTGCCAGTATGGGTATATGCCTATGTGTATAAGTACTACAATTGTGTTGGATCAAAAATATTTCTATATTTCTGTGTGAGCATGGACATATTTCTAGACAATAGTGTTTATAATGCAAAATATTATGAACACCCAAACATAAAAAACATGAAGATTATTTAAATTTTCATGGAGGTTTTTAGAATAACAGTTCTATATTTATTCAAAAGACATTCACAACAAATGAATTGAGAAAAGCAGATAATACAACAGGATAAAGGGTCACATTTTCAGTGCATATAATATGATCATATTTCTGTAACATAAACTAAATTTTATGTAGATGCACAGGAACTAACCTGGAAGGATGTATACTAAAATATTAATAGTAGCTAGCTATGCATCATATGATTATCATGGTTTTAATTGCAATTCCTTTTGCTGTTTTATTCTGTTCATATGGATTTTTATGAAACTATTTAAAAAGTAACTTAAAAAATTATCCCCAAAATAAGCAGGTTACCTGTGTTGTAGAAGATTTTATTAAACTATAACTCATCTTTTGGAAATGAACTGTGATTAGGCATAACTATGATGTTATTACTGGATAAAAAGAGAGAGGAAGTATACATGAGATAGTCAATATTTGAAATTCATGTTCTACTTTTACTTTCTGGGCAGAGAGAAGTTTTTATCCCCTTAACTGGGGTCATTATTGCCGACATGCATCTATTAGAGGAGACACACACATGGAGAACCCCACTGAAGAAGTTTGGCCACTTAGGCATGAGTATTGTACTCTATGTTTAAGGAAAATATTAGTCAGTGACAGGTAAGAAAATAATCTCAGGGTAAATGCCAGCCTTCAGCATTAGCAAAACTAAATATCAGAATTAGCAGTGGAGATACATGTGCTGTCAACATCTGGGTCTGAAATTGCACTGTAACACTACTCCCATTACAACAAACAACTAAACCATCAGCTAAAGAAAACATTTCTAGGTGATGCGGAAGCTGCATATTTTACTGGAAAGTATTGTTACTGATTTCCTAACTTACAGTTCACCCATCATTCCAATTAACTAATTGATCACAAAACCTTTCTTGAATTTATGGGGTACAACTTTTGTTATTGTAGAACCCCTCAGTTTTCTCTTCTGTATCTATGTCCAAATGAGTACCCAATTGTGTATTTTCTTGTTTTTGCTTTGTTTCACTATCATTTGCTCTCTCAAAATAATCCTTCCTTTCCCCTTTCCTAGCCATCATTCTAGACATTTTGTGCCCCAGGCCAGGATTCTGACTCTAGATTTGACCATTTCTTTTTTCTAATCCATTTGTCAGGCTTTCACTGCATATTTTTGTTATGTCAATTTGATCCCAGGTTTTGTCTACTCTAAAGCCTAAAGCAGCTCCTTTGACATAGAATGAAGGACAAATTCTGAAGTCTGTCTAAAAACTGGTACCTTCTCCCCTCAGCTTCTGGTAACCAACATTCTACCTTCTGCTTCTACGAGTTCAAATTTCTTAGATTCCACATAAATGTGAGATAGTGCAATATTTGTCTTCTGTGCCTGGCTTATTTCATTTAGCATTTAATACATTATATTGTACAGTCTGTTTCAAAATTGCCAAAGGAATAGATTTTAAATGTTTTCACAACAAAATGAAAGTATGTGAGAGGACAGATTTGTTAATTAGCTTGTTTAAATGATTCCCCAATACATATATCAAAACATCACATGATATCTCATTAATATATAATATATACAATTAGTAAGTCAATTAAAAATAAAAACCTATTAAAAATAGTTCTGAAGGCTGGCATCCATACTCAATGCAGTCAAATTGCCTGTCTTAATATCATCTCACCAAATTGTGTTCACCTAAAAACATCTTCCAATTTTCCCACTCTATAAATCTCTACTACTGTTAGTACTGAAATGTTATAAATCCTCCCTTCAGAACATTCATGTTCTAGTTTTTCAAGATCCCAAGTGAATTCCTTGGTCACTGTAGGCTTTGGGCCACTTGTTATCTAACCAATTGATTTAAGCAATTATTCATGGCAAGTAAACATGACTTGCTTGTTGGTGTTCCTCTACGACTGTCCTGCACATTTATATGTTTTATGATGAGTTGACTGTTTTGTTTCTGTAGTGTCTTTCCACTTATATTAGGCACTGAGTTTTTATATCATTGACCTTAAAAATAGGGTATGAATATTGCTAGAAGGTATAGAAGAAGCCTTTTAAATATTTTCAGAATGCTAAAATGCCATATGTCCTCTTGCCTGAAGACTTATCCTTTTTTTTTTTTTTTTTTTTTTTTTTACAGAAGGGAAATTTCCGAAACAAAATACAAGCAAGCAAGGATAAACCTCTTACCTTTCCAAAATTGTGTCTCATGCACACTGCACAAAGGTCCCATGATGCATCCCACCCCTTGGTCATGTTTTCATTGTAGTTATGATATCCCCTACTGTGGCCTCAGGCTTCCCTGATGTTTCTGTCCACTCTCTCTAATCTCATCTCAGATTAAGACCTAAGCCCCTGGGCAATTTCTCATCTCAGGGCACTTCTGTAAACTCTTTCTCTGCCTGGAATACTAGGTTCTTTTAATCTTCACTGTCTACTTTTTTTCTTGTCTTTTTAAGTTTTGGCTTAAAGCTCTCACTCTTCTCAGAGAGACATGTCATGACTCTAAATCTAAATTCTTCCTATGGTTTTCCCCCTGACACTGTCCATGATGACTCTATAGCACTTATCACAATTCCTGTTCATGTGGATGATTATGTAAAGTGTCGTCTCCTAGAACCGGAGCCCCTGAGTACAGAAATAGTGTATAGTATTTTGCTTGACATAAAGAATGGCTTATTTCATTTAGCATATAATAAGTATCTGATTAAAAAGTGAAAAGATACATTAAAGCTTATACTGATTTCATAAATCTTTTTTCGAATTAGACGATCCTTAGAAATCATGCAAACCAAAGCAATGATCTCATTTTTAAGATGGAAGAAGTCTTGGGTCCCAATTGTAGTAAGAGACAGCAAGAAGTAAAACCAAACACTTCAAGTTCCGAATACTCTTTAGTTCTTCCCTTGCTGTTTAATATAACATTAAACAGACATACATTCACAAAACAGCAATGTAGGCAGTATGTTTAAATTTTTGTTTGAGTTCAAACCTAATTCTAATTTTAATTAAGACATTGAACTGCGTATAGTTATAAAACTATCTTGCCTCAATATTTCCACCTGTATTTTCATTCAAAAATTCAGTTTAGTAAGCATATCAGGAGAATAGATTGTATACTATTTCTTTAATATTTTCAAAACAAGAGGCTTTGTCTTCCTTTTAATAATTTTCCCAAAAGAAAGATAGGAAAGATAGGAAAATCTAACATGGTAAGTTAGGAATCAAGGACAATGAAGTACTTAAGAAAATTAATTCCTCTTCAGTGCCTTTCTATACAAGCAGTTTCACAGAGCACCTTAGAAAGATAAATTAGCTATTATAAATATTTTCTTGCTTTGAGGCTGTTTCCTCTCATCTGACTTACAAACCAGGTAATAGAGATGACAAGTATTGAGACTGTATGCTAACCTGATTGGTTTTCCTGAGACATAAGCATTAAGAGACTCTTTAGTATCACATTATTTCAAAAGATCTTAATAGGTGTTGTATGAACTGCTTAAAATAAAAACAGGAGTCAGTCATGGTGGTGCATGTCTGTAGTCCCTGCTACTTGAGAGGCTGAGGTGGCAGCACCATTTGAGCTCCTGAGTTAGAGACCAGTCTGGGAAATATAGCAAAATCCCTTCTCAAAGAATGTTGTTGTTATGTGCCTTCAAGTCAAGTCTGACTTATAGGGACCCTATATAGGGTTGACAATGGCTGACTGTTTCAGGATTGCATTGGGAGTGGATTGCAATGCTGTTTTCCCATCTTTGCAGTGCTGGGAATTGAACCCTGGGTCCTCAGAGAGTACAGAGCAGTGCTCTACCAATTGAGCTAAAGTCCAGCTCTTCTCAAAGAATAAAAAATTAAAATAATAAAATAAAAACAGGAAAGAGGAGGCAATCTATATTACCACAGAGCTTACCCTGAAATAATTTGCATCAATGACATAAGTGAGGTCTTGTATGCCATAAAAGAGGAGTCTAAGGGTCCAGTTCCTGCAGCTGTAGCCCTGTGGCATTTGATCCCGTCAGATCTCGGAAGCTAAGCAGGGTTGGGCCTGGTTAGTACCTGGATGGGAGACCGCCTGGGAACACCAGAAGCTGTAGGCTTGGGAGAAGGACCTGGCAACCCCCTCCCAAAAATCAGTCTGCCATTGAAAACCCTATGAACAGCAGAGAAACACTGACAATAGTGTTTCCCCTGTTGTACAGAGGGTCGCTATGAGTCAGATACCAACTCGACAGCACCTAACAAGGGTCCAATATAAAGATCCCATTCACAGAGCAAATTTTAATTTAGAGGAAGAGTTATGTGGGATATTATCAAAGAATAAGATAGTATAATGTGAAGGAAGTGCAGGATTATTTTAAGATCTCTGAGATAATTAAAAATTATAATAAAACATCATCCCACTCTATGTTTAATATAATAAAATGAAAATCTGTAGCTCTTTCTATAGAACTATACCACATTTGCATGGAAAACTCCCAACAGGAAATGAGAACTCCAGTATTCTGTGGCTTAAATGTTATATGTGAACGTATAACTATTATTTGTATGCAAATTACATATATAACCAATATTGAAACGTTACCTCAAAAGAATTTTTTAAAATATCTTGAGTCTCCACCATTCAAATACATTTTTATTGTGGTAATAGAGCAATTACTGATAATATCCATAATTTTCTTGAGAAATAAGACCTATATTATGTCCTAGGTTAAGGAAAAGCATTAGAGAATATTTACAAAATCAGTAGGATGTAACATTTCTAAATCAAAGTTAGATAAGTGTTAGAGAACATTAAAGGTTGTTAATGGATCTAGATTACCAACACCTAGGAGGGCACAATAGTATATAAAAATGGATTTGCAGGTTTTACATAAGCAATTAGGAATAGTTTGTTATAATCATAGATTTATGTATAAAACATCTGGATATAACTTGCCTAAAAACTAGAAACTATAATAATGGTAATATGTAAATATGTATCAAGCATTTTCTTGACTCTTGTATGGGACATATGACTGTGGTAACTGTGTTTACTACTTTAAACTGAAGCATAAACAGAAAGGAAACAACATATTCAATTCATTTATATTTTAAAAATACAGATTAAAGGCTACCTATTAAAAGAGAACTACTTGCCAAAACAGAATCAAAATATATTGCAAGGAACTCTAATCTCTGTGAAATTCCATGATTCCTGATTTCTGAAACTATATCCCCATAGACATTTGTTTATATCTGACTCTCTTCGACTTATATATGCTGTCTTATAATAGGATTTATGTCATGGCCTATCCCAATTGTCCATGTATACTAAATGAAAAGCCACTTGAAGGAAAGGATTGTCTTTGTCATGCCTGATACAATGCCTTGCCTTCCACAATGCACACTCAGGAAATATATTGTGAACTCAACAAAGTTCACCCACTCAACATATACATACTATGTGCTAGCATTGTGCTGAGTACTGAAAAATGCAAACACAGTTTTGGTTATCTCCTTTGTTAAGTAATAACAGTATAAAATTATATAGGGAACAGGAAGCTGTTCCTGTGGTACTGAAGACACAGACCATCTTGGACAGTTCTTCTCATTGCCATTCCTGAATTTAGCTGCAGGAATCATTGGTATCTAGCAGCAGCCTGTAGTTCTGATTCAACATGGCTTCATCAATGGTAAATCATTCACCAATTTTCTATAATACACTTCATTCCTTCCCTAGGCAATGGCTGTGCTTATCTAAAGTGAAAAATCAAGGTCATTGGTATATCAAACCTTTTGATCACATTCCAATATCTCTTGACTGAGATATCTCCCTATTTTAAAGTTTTCCAGCAATCTGGCCATATCAGGCTACCATTACTAAGGCATCACAACACATATAACTCCACTTAATTGAAATTGGTTTGCAGCTCCCAACGTGTTAGATTGTCATGTAGACATCCTCTGGGTAAAAGTGCCAAAAGAAAGATTGAAAAGTCCCAATATCTTCTTTGGCTCATTTTTAGAGAATTTTATTGAACGTGAAGA
This sequence comes from Pedetes capensis, assembly GCA_007922755.1. Lineage (NCBI taxonomy): Eukaryota > Metazoa > Chordata > Mammalia > Rodentia > Pedetidae > Pedetes > Pedetes capensis. The sequence goes on along the minus strand of VMDO01013656.1, from coordinate 25,305 downwards.
TCAACTGATGCTGCCAAATGACTTTGACAGTTTATGAGTGAAAACGTGTGCCTAAGCTTAATGGCAGTTCGCAGTCTGAACTCAAAAGAGATGCACATTGAAATGTTGACTAATACATTTATTTTGCTAATGTTATTCTGTATCTACACATATAAAGTATTTCATAAAATCAAGTATTTTTGGTATGAGAGGGCTCTTTTTAAATTTAGAAGTAGCAAATACATGGAGGTAAGGATCCTAAGGAAGCAGGCAACTGAATCATGCGGTCATTGAGAAAGGAGAAAATTCACCCAATCTTCTTCACATTTCTATTTTCTTTCTCTCCACATTTGTCCATTCCACTGGCTGCCATCTCATCTTGACATTTTTCTAAATAAGTTCAATTTCAAGAATAAAGCTAAGCAGTTTTAGAAGAGTCTAAAAAAGTTCTAATTAGTTTATGTTTTAAAGATCACACTAAATTTTTTAATTTAATTTTGTGTTACACACACACACACACACACACACACACATAATTTAAATTTTGTGTACCTAAAACTTCACTTTTCGCTGGGCAGGGTGGCACATGCCTGTAATCCCAACTCAGGAGACGGAGACAGGAGGATTGCAAGTTCAAGACCAAGGAAGTCTGTGTAATTTAGGGAGACCCTATCTCAAAAAAGTAAAAAGCAATGGGCTGAGGGTGCAGCTCAGTGGTACACCACTTGCAAAGCATGCAAGCACAAAGCCCTGAGTTCAACCCCCAGTACCACAAAAAAAAAAAAAAGGAAGAAAGAAAGAAAACCATACAAAAAAACTTCACTTTTTATCATCTTTATCATAAAATAGAGAGAGACAAAGACAGACAGAGGATAGACAGGTATTTTTTAATACTTGGGAGGAGGCAATGTCAAAGCCAGGGCCTCACACATCTTTTGCAATTGTTTCACTGGGCTGCACTTGCACCTCATTTTTAATTTTTTAAAATATTGAGACAGGGTCTCGCTAAGTTATACAGGCTGCCTCTGGCCTCATGATACTCCTGTCTCCACTTTCCAAGTCGCTAAGGACTACAGGCATGAACCACCATGCCCAGCTCAACAAAACTGTCACTTATATTAGTAAATTTCTTCCATGTGTGAGAACGTTAGGGGAAACGTACCTATCCTTTAATTCTTATAAAATCCAGTGTATTATATCACCATCTTACTAAATAAAATTGAGTTAAGTAGTTACATTTTATACCAAATACTGCAGCTCCCTAGCAATTATACTTAAAGCAAATTCAGAGAAAATTTGAATAGTCTACTTCTGCATTATCTTAAATTACCCGACACTAAAAGTTGCTCCCGTCTATCATCATTCTCCTTTTATAAAAACTACATTTTCATGGATTTTATATATGATAAATATTTTAGAGTAATAAATTAGTACTATGCCTGCGTTGTATTATGCCAAAATAGTTCATGATTTGTACAAAGTTTCAATCATTAAACTATTTTAATGGTAGTATAAAAATAACTTTATTTATTTATTTATTTATTTAGAGACAGGGTCTCACTAAATTATGCAGATTGCCTCTGGTCTCGAACTTGCAATCCTCCTGCCTCTGCCTTCCGAGTTGCTGGGATCACAGGCGTGCACCACCTCGCCCAGAGAAAAATAACTTTAGAAAAAACTTTAGTTATATAGTATATGCAAAATGTGCACTGTGATATATTTATGTGTGATTTCAGATAATTGGTTGGCTTGCCTACCTGGCTTTTGTTATCAATAATTTATTTATATATTATCTATGGACCATAATATGATTTAAAAAGAGTTAATCCATCTATCTTATTTATCTACCCCTCCCTTTTTCTCCCCCTTCTCTTTCTCCCTTTCAACATAGACTATTATTTCATTTTTACAAGTACTCTCTGAATATCTATTATTTTGTTCTTTGGAATTTATATACATACATTTTCCTAATCAAAAACTATCATGTTTCTTTCAGGAAGCCACATTTACTCCTGCTTGTTCGTGTCATTTGGATGAGGCTAACCCTAGGCTGTCCTCCTTGTTTGGGTCTTTGAACAGTTTGTTTTGTCCAGTCACTGATCTCAGTCTACTTCCTCATGGTGATAAACTCAAGGAGGTAGCTGTGATTCCAGGTGAGACAAAGTCCTCCCTGGAAATTTCACTGAGACCACTAGAACAATGAACGCTTATGATGTTTCTGCCAGACATGCTGGTCAGGGGTGGTAGAAATCTTCCTAGTTTGCCATTAGTTGGAAGAGATTCACTGAGAATGAAGGCAATGAAAAAGAAAGCATAGAAAGGAGATCTATAGGTAGATTTCTGACATTATTTGAGCACTTGGATCTAGTCATTCAAGTTCTTGAAAATTTTCATTAATGAGTTAACGTATTCTTTCTCTTAAGCTATTTTTGGTGACATGCAAACTAAAGAGTCCTGGCAAAAACTGAAATTTTCACACACTTTTGTATTGTGCCTTCATTGGGACTATACACATCTTACAACACAAATTATCAGTTTGCCCATTCCCCCACATATGGATCTCCAGGTAACTTTCAATTTTTCATGAATATGAATAGCACAGATGCATACGTCTAAAATAGGAAGCATTTGTGTATTTTGAATGACGACTAAAATAATCAACTTTTTTGATTATTGGGCAATGAGTTTTTTTTCTTTTTTAAAAAGTTTGCCAATAATCAGTAAAAAGTATTGCAAACACTTCACTTTTAACAAAACTATTTAACTTTTTAGAGGACAGATATAAAGACATATCCATTAGTGCTCTGGACTAGTACATATAAAAATGGTTTTAATTAAATTACTTGAAATTTAATCTATCTTCTAATAGTGAAACAAGCACTCAAAAAATCCTCTGAACTTAAATCAGGGTGAAAATATTGGAACATTTTCCAATAAGGCATAAGGATCAAAGAGAAAAGAACCATTATAAAAGTGTTATCCTAAAAGATTTCATTAAATGTATTAAAATAAAACTGGAGGAAAGTAAAAGAAAGTAATTTTAGGTTTAATGTAATGAAAAAATTAATCATATAGCAATTGGAATTATAGTCATGAAAAAGCTAACATGATCCTCCGTAAAAATTAAACACTCCAATTCCATTAAATATAATAGATTCTAGCCATGACTGTACCTCTTAAACAAGTCGTCACTTATACCCTGATCCTGATTAGGTGCTTGGCTGGGACAATAAAATTGGTTGGCCCCAGTTTTTGAAAAGCAAAATAATATTGGAGTGACAGATCATCAGCAGTCCATTATTCATCAAAGTTTATCTTTTGCGATGATTATTCTAGTTATCAACTAAGATGGACGATTAACCAAATGCCTTGACATAAATTAGTTTCTAATTGTATTTTCCCTTTAATCTTTCACTATATATAAATGTAAAGTACTTTTGATACAGTGAATTGCAAGAAGATAAAATGTTTCTATCTTCAGTACTTCAGAAACAATTTTCAGATATGTCTAATTAATCTATGTCTGTTAAAATTGAAGATATGCTAGGATAAAGGTCTTGTAGGCATATCCATTTTGAAGATGCCCTGCCTTCAATGAAAGTTCAAGTAGTAAGAAATGGAAGATTAAAAGATGATGGGCTTTTTATAGAAATAAAGTAGTCTAATGTGGATATGAAGGTACTTTTCAGCATTCAAAATCTTGATACCATGGTAAGTGACTGATTTTCTTTACTGTAAACAAAAAGTATAATAAACCTTAAATATTTTGAACACAGGTATTATTCTTCATCACACTTTTCTAAATGGTGGCAACTTTCAATCTATATGTGTTCTCAAATGCTGCCACCTAAAGGTTAAATTTGAGTACAACCTAACTACATCTAGAAATGAAAAAAGGTAGAGTACCTACCTGAAGATTTTAAAAATCCAATCATCTCATTATACCCCAATATTAAACTACACATAAATTTATCCCTGATGTTTGCTGAAAGGTAATATGGTTGTAATACATTAAATAATTAATATTTTATTAGTGACCTTATCAAAAGAAAATAAAAAATATCAAGTACCTTAAAAGTGAGCCTAAAGAATACTAATAATAACAATTAAAAATACAGTTTACCCTGGCATGGTGGCTCATGCCTGTAATCCCAGAGACTCAGGAGGCAGAGGCAAGTTCAAGTGCAGACCTGCATAAATTAGCAAGACCCTGTCTCAGGTTAAAAAAAATTAAGCAATTGGCTGAGGTGCAGCTCAGTGTCAGAGTATTTGCAAAGCTTGCATGAAGGCTAGGCTGAATCTTCAAGTACTACAAAAAATTATAATATATTTTCCAAAATAAATGTTTTGAACTATGTACTTGCTGACTAAACATTTACTATTAATATATGGCTAGAGCTGGGATTAGCTCAGTTGGTAGAGTGCTACTCCACCGTGAGGATCCATGTTTAATCCCCAGCACCACAAAAATGAAAGAAGGATATGGCAATCCACTCCCTAAACAATCAGCCACTGAAAACCCTATGAGGGTTTCTATGAGTCAAATCCGACTCCATGGCACCTAACAACCTAACACCACCACTAATATATGACAACACAAGCCCCATTTTTAATCAATGCATTATGTGGTGTGTACAAAGTGATATTACTAATTTTGAGACAAGGTCATTAAAGCTGTACATGTAAATTAGTTAAAAGCACTCATAATGACATGGTACCATCTCCAAATACTTTTCATCAAATTCCTAGGCCCAACCAAGATGACTAGGGTGTATGCAGAGAAAAAAATGCAAAATGTAATCCATAACCTACTTAATGATTTTTTGATGGTGCTTTGGTAATTCATAACAAAGAACATACAATAAGCATTTTTGCCATGTTTATTCATCACTGCCATGAAACACCAAAACAACCACGACCACCTTTTTTTTACAGTTCTAATTGGTTTTGTGCATGAATTTCTAGAAGTGATGTTAGGACTATACAATTAGCTAGGGGAAACCACTTATTTCTATATGCAATGGATCATTTTCATGAATCCTGCTTAACTCTACCCAATATATTAGCTAATTTCCACAACTATTGATAAGAAAGTGAGGGAAGATATGATGGTGTTTTGAAAGGAGCAAGAAGAAAATGCTCCATTTCTGCCTACATGGTAGCTTTAGGAATGTTGCCATAAAGGGTCTGAAGGAACAAGAAGTGCCCACATTTGCCCTAATATACACGTTTTTGTGTATGAACCTGGGCACTATCGAGCCAAGCTTGCATTTAGCTTTCACTTTTGTTCCACTTTTGTTCCACTTTTGTTCCACATATGTCATTATTATAGTTTGCTCAGGAGTTTTTAAATTCGGTCTTCTAAAGAGCAAATAAATACCAAATATTGTAGTATATATCATGATTGAAAAGTCATGAGGATGTATTTACACTCTTCTTAATTGGACAATCTTGCGGGAAATTGCACAAAAGTAACTAATGGTTACTTTGCTGGAAATCAGCAATGTTAGTAGTTAATTAACATTAGATTTATTTAAATATCATATTCGGAATTTTGACAAGTTCTGGTTCTATAGATTCAAACTATAGGGTATGAATATTGACCTTTGTTACTATTACTGTTGTTGTTATTGTTGTTAGTTGCCATCAAGTCAGGTCCAACTCATAGCAACCCTCACAGTGTTTTCAATGGCTTTTTCGAGATTGCTTCAGAAGCGGATTGGCAAATCCTTCCGTTTTTGCAGTGTTGGGGAATGAACCCAGGTCCTCAGAGAAGTGACCTTCTTAATCTTCCTAAAATCATATGGTTATTGTTTAAGCTGTATAAATAGCACTTTCAACTTTACCAAAATATGAAGCTTAAAATATTGACTCAGTTAATACTAATTCAGGATAAAGTGAAGATTTTATTTTTTATTAACTAAGAGGACAGGGTATTACCCAGACTAAATGATTTTTGAGAAAGGGATTTTTAAAAGTATGTTTAAGAGTCAACATAATCCATAGTTCATAGTTATGAAGAATTTATAGTCATGAGAGTCAAGCCTAGAAACTTGGAGTGTTACCTGGAAATGTAATAATAAATCATGAAAGTATAACATGTTATTTCCCAGAAGGTCATGTTTTAAGAAAACAGTTACACTAGTAATATTTATGTGAAATCATACATTTTTATGATCACCAAAAGCACATTTATAAATGGTAGCATTTATTATACAGAATATTTCCCCCAAAGATTTTAGAAAAATCCTTGACACTATGAACAGTCATATCAGAAATACACATTGCCAGCAGGCTTAAAAGTCAAATTTTCACAGATAGTGTCCTATGATATGTGTAATTAGAACCCAGAGATCTGTAGTATTGAATCATAATTACACTATTCAACAACCAATATAATTTTGGGGTTTTCATTGTATATTTATGATTGTCTGAGCTATGATAACTAATTGGAAGTGAACAGAAAATATTTGCTATTTTTTGAAATAAAATAAAATGGCTATTTGAGTACTGAATTACCTTTTGTTGCTGTTGGGTGCCATCAAGTCAGTGTCTGACTCATAGTGACCCTACGCACAATAGATGAAACACTATTTTCAGTGTTTCTCTGCTATTCATAACGTTTTCAGTGGTTTTCAGTGATATTTTTATGAGGGGAGAGTGGGCTGACAGGTCCTTCTCCCAAGGCTACAGCACCTGATGTTCCCAGATAGTCTCCCATCCAAGTACTAATCAGGCCAGACCCTGCTTAGCTTTGGAGATCTGATGGGATTGGATGCCACAGTGCTATAGCTGTAGGTGAATTACCTTTGTTGTTGTTAGGTGCTGTCGAGTCATGTCCAACTCATAGCGACCCTCATAGGGTTTTCAATGGCAGATTGTTTCGGGATTGCCTTGGGAGTAGTTTGCCACATCCTTCTCCCATTTTTTTCGGTGCTGGGAATCAAACTCAGGACCTCAGAGACTACAGAGCAGTGCTCTACCAACTAAGCTAAATCCCAGCCTGAATTACCTTTAGGGAAATATAATATAAATATTTTGAAAATTTAATATAAATTCCTAGTATAATGAAGTTATCATAATTTTATTTTCCTTCTCATTCCCTCCCCAAATGAATATTTTATCAATGTTGTCTCTTTGATGAAGAAAATTACATCTTGTAATGATGTCCTAATTTTTTTTAATGAGAGATCTCATAGTCAGTAATTTAAAGTGGATCTTATATATTATTACTTCAATATTAAGGAAAATAACAATTGGCTGGCCACTGCTGTGCACACCTGTAAATTCAGTGACTCAGGAGGCTGAGGCAGAAGGATAATGAATTCAAGGTTACATTCAGCCTGCAGAACTTTATGGGACCCTACCCCAAAATGAAAAAAAAGGAATTGGAGGTGCTCATTGGGAGCGAGCATTAGCTCAGCATGTGTGCAGCCCTAGGTTCAAGCCCCAAGTACTGTAAACAAATGAACAAAAAATAACAACAAAAATATTAAGGCAACAGTTAATTATGGAATTTCCTTTAGAACAAGCAGAATCTTTTCTTGCTATTTATCAATTTTCCTTATTTTAATCCTTGTTCCTAATATACTGATTCGTATTTTTTCACTGGTACTTAGAGAAATCACATCTGTTATACTAAATGTTGCCCCAGTTCTTTCTTCTCCAGGGATTAATAGTATTACATCCAGGGGATTTTCATTAGCTTTTAGAGAGGAAAAATACACAAAATATGGCTGTAATCCAAACTACAATCTCACAAATAGTAGCCAAATCTAAAAGCAGAGGATGTTTACCTGCTATTTAGAAATGATTTTCAACTAGTTTGTGTGTGTGTGTGTGTGTGTGTGTGTGTGTGTGCTGAGATTGATTCAGAATTAGACAAAACTAGTTCGTTTCTCATAGCACATATTAGTACCAGATATTTTAAGGTATCTTGAAGGAATTACTACAATTTTAGTAATTGCAAATAGAGATTTGCAATTTGTGCAACTTGGAGAAGGATATCTTCAGCAATTCAGCAAGTGCATTTATGCATCTACAAACGGGTCTTTTTTTTTTCATTCTGACATGCTTTTCATTGTTACATTTCCATTTATGCATTTTGTTGTACATTATTCATATAGGTTCCCCCTTACCCTCTTGTGTGCTTCCACCCCCATCCCACTCCCACGATCAACGACTTCTCTACCATTTACTTGTCTTTTTATGGTAATATTTTTCTATATATCCTTGGGTTCCAGTTCTGTTTAAGATAGAAACTTTTTCTGTAGTGAACTTTCTTTTTACCTTGTCAGACCTATTATGTGCATTTTCTTGACCATCTATAATAATACCATTCATGGCTTTTTTTCCTTTTTGTTATAATCCGTCCTTTGTATATGATTTTTTTCTTCTTATAGTTTTGATTCAGCTCCCACATATGAGTGAGAACATATGGTGTTTCTCTTTCTGAGCTTGTGTTCATTCACTTAAAATAATTTTCTCCAATTCCATTCATTTTGCTGCAAATGGCCTTATTTCACTTTTTTTTTTTTGATTGCTGAGTAGTATTCCATTGTGTATATGTACCACAGGATTCTTCTGTTGAAGGGTACTATGATTGATTCCATATCCTTGCTATTGTGCAAAGTGCTGCATTGAACATGGAGATGCAGGTTTCTCTGTGGTATGATGACCCATCTCCCTTTGGATAAATTCCCAATAGTGTTATAGCTGAGTCATACGGTAGATCTATTTTTAGTTTTTTAAGATACGTCCATATTGATTTCCACAGTGGTTGGACCAATTTACAGCTCCACCAACAATGTAAGAGTGTTCCCTTTTCTCCGCAACCTCACCAGCATTTGTTGTACAAACAGGTATTCAATGTATATATCTCTCCTGCCCCCTTTGTCTGGGGTTCTTTAAAAAAAAAAAAATCCTATAATATGTAAAGTTGATCAAATAACAAGAAAATGCATTAGAATTTGTCCAAATGGGCCTTAAACACAGAGCCATTGTATCTTTCCTGTTCAGAGCAGGGAGGCCTAGAAAGTCCATCTGAAGTCATATTTAAAGACACTTAAGAAGAAATACAGTCAGGTACCCTAAAACAAACACACTACAACTTTTGTATGTTATTTCAAGAATTATATAATTAATTCAAACTATAAGATAAAAGGACTCACAGGACCGATAAAGAGCTTATTGGCAAAGGCCAATTTCTTGCTATATATACCAATTATTAAGTATGAGCAAATTCTAATTTGGACACTGTGAACTGCTATTACTTAAAGGCATTAAAGAAAGATGAAAGTTTCAAAATAGATGACTATCAAATCTCTGATGCAACAAATAGCTTACTCTATTATTTCTTGTTTTCTTAGGTTTCCTTTAAAAATCATGTTATTTGTTCCTTCTGTTCAAATAGTAATAGTTTCCTGACTGTTTTTATCTTCACTTTCCCCATACTTTCTTCTTTTTCTTTTCAGTCACAACTTTGCTATTGGGTAACAGAAAATAAACTGCAGGTGGCTTATTCATTACAAAGTATTTCAACAGGCAAGCAAATCCTATCTAAAGCTGGCATATATTTATTTTCAAAGGGGCTCTCATATCCTGCAACCTAATATGAGTCATTGGCTGCTACAAATATAAATATTGCCATAACTGAATTATGGTATGATTTCCAATTGCTACTGAAGTCTCAAATCCTTGAAATATGGATATTTACATGCTTAATTCATATGAAATGTACAGCTAGAAAAAATTTACTTATAAAATTTAATCACAAGATTGATAAGCTATAAGAAGTATTATTTGTAATTAGTGAACATTAATTTAATTTGTTATATAACACTTTTGCAAAAATTTAAGTATCATAGATGATACTATGAAGAAACAGACCTAATCAGAAGAAGGAATAGGTCTAAACACATTGAAATATTGTTTACTCTATAAACATATTCTTTCTTGCATTTAGGTAGATTTTAGGATAATAAAACAAATTTAACTGGAGGAAAATGGAATTCCACATACTGATGATTATAAATCATATAAATGATTATAAATATCTGTTGAACATATTTTTCTCTTTATATAAAGAATTTTAAACTCTTTGTCAGAGAGCTTTTGACAGGGTCTCATTAAATTACACAGACTAGTATATGTGAACAACTCTCTTCTCCATCATTCACTTAAAAAGGGAAAACTTCTTTTGGAGGAAGACAGCATTCTGGTTGGTGTTTAGTGAGTCTGGTCAGACTCAAATATAAAATGTGAGAAAAGGATATTTGGGAACATACATGCTAAATTCTGTGACAACAAGCTTATCAACAAGAAAAATGCTTATATTATTCTGTAAAGTCTTGATCAAAATGACATGGAATCATTTTTTTGGGAATGTGAAACTCATTATATGAACAATCAGAAAAAAAGAAAAAAAAAATCCTCAATGCCGCGAATGCAATTCTAAAAGAACCCATTAAATGCATTTAACCAAGTAAATGAATATTTTGCAAGGGATTGAATGTGAGTCTTCATGCCCTACCCTTTCTCCCTCAGTGAGTGATCTGTTTCTAGCTTTTCAAAATATTAATACTAATTATGCATTTTTCAAATAGAAATGGAAAAAAATTATTTTTACTCCTTATAATTGACAACTTTAGGTGGAAATCATAAATGACTTTTTTATCTCTTTAATTTCTTAAAGAAGTAAAGTAGTTTATAACAATAATACAATACTTTTTGATCACTTTGACACTGACCATTTATAAGTTGGCACTGACTTTTTATACGAGCCTTAGTGCTTTTCTTATATTCATAGTATCCAAGAGCTGGGAAAGTTCACAAACACTAAGGTTTTTAGGATTCCCATTTAAACACTCAGATGTAGGACTGACTAAGAAGCAGAAATAAATGGATAGGGTTAGATGAGCAGGACCTATGTGTAGTGCCTGGCCACCCATATTCAAGCAGGGACTCTGGGCCCGATTTCTTTAGACTGGTTCACAAACAATATAAAATACTCAGAAAAACCGTAAGATTTGTCAGGTACTGTTCTAAGCACATTACACATACTTAATGATCTAGTCTCATAAAGACTAATGTGCCATGTACTATTTTTTTATTTACTTTTAAGATGAGAAAACTAAGGCTTAGAAACACTCAATTCCTTCCTCCAGGTCACAGAGCTGATAAGTTGCTAAGCTAGGATTTGATTCCACAAGAGTGACTCCAGATTCCACACTCTTAAGCGTTGCATTTCATTGTCTAGAAAATTCAGGGGATCAATAAGGGCTTAATATTTTCACCTGTACAAGATGGACTAAATCAAGGGTCAAAAACTCAAATATCTGTGGAGGTTACAATGATAGTAAGTAATGGCAGTTGAGATGGTAGGAGCTGTGGCAGTCGGGAGGAAACGTGCCCCTTACAAACCAGTGTTCAAGCTCATCTTGAATTTTCAAGACAAGCGGAGAATCAAGATTTATTTATTTATTTATTTATTTATTTTTGTTTTGTTTTGTGTGTGTGTGTGTGTGTGTGTGTGTGTGGTACTTGGGAGTTTTTACTCCAGGGCTTTGCACATTCTTTACAAATGCTCTAACACTGGGCTGCAACTCTAGTCTATTTTATTTTACTTTATTTTATTTTATTTATTTTATTTGATCTTGAGACAGGGTCTCATTAAATTACACAGGCTGCCTCTGGCCTGGAACTCATGATCCTCCTGGCTCAGCCTCTAGAGTCCCTGGGATTATAGGCATGTGCCAAAGCACCTGGCAGTGAGAATCAAGATTTATATGTGAAATTCCCAAGTGTTTGAAAAACTAAATATGTCAACCACAACAGTGGTTGACTGTTGACCATGTGCCACCAGCTGGTGACTCCATGACCGGATGAATTCTATGGTGTCCTCCAGAGCCAGTGCCTGAATCCTCACCTGTGATATTCAGGTGGCAATATATTTGATGGTCATTGTTCATGGGAAAATTAAGGAAATGATGCCAATGATTTCTGGCATATGACATTCAGTAAAAATCATGTGGCTAATTATAGTAAGGAAAGTGAATTTGCCTTTCAGAGTATAAGAATTTTCCTTTTATTTGAAGTTAAGTATGTAAGCATCCTTTAAAGAAAATTCAAATTTAAAATAATGGTCTATAATTTTTCATATTTAAGAATGATTCCAAAAATCTAAATGAGTGGAAAACTTGGACTTTTGGCTTGTTTTGTGTTTATAGTGTTTCCTTTGCTTTACACTGGATTTATGAATCAAATGAGTGAACTGATTAGCTACACAAATATTGTTTACTAGGTTTTACTGTCAGCTTTCATTTTATTGCATCATAAATACTAAATTGATCTTCAATGGTCTTGATTGGCTTTTCTCCTAGCTTTGCTAGTCTAGAAAATTTAAGGTTTTGTAGATACAATTATGGCTCTAAATTTGAACCATGTATTTGGCATCCTCAAAAGTATAAAAGATATTCCTTAAATTTCTTATTTCAGAAAATCTCTGAAAATAATTTAAACTGTGGTTTTAATTACAGTTAAATTAAAAGTATTAAATAAGTATGTATACCATGTACAGACCATTTACACTTCTGGTGAAACTATGAATTTTGGAGTCTTTGTCACTTTCCAGTATTCAGCAAGTGAAAGATTGATGAAATTAGTAACTGCAAAGAAAAATGAAAAATAACTGAAATACAAGTGTCTTGTAAGTAATTTAGCTCTGATGTACTTTAACTTCTAATTGACTACTGAAAAGGATAAAATCTTCGAGGTTAAACTCATTCGTTTCATTGTGATTTACTGAAAAAGGATTTACTTTGCTTTAAGAGGGCATTGACAAAACCAAAGCATAGAATGTAAGAGCATAAATGCTGAGGTGAAGATGAAACTCATCCACATGTGCAACCCCCCACACAAACATGCACATACACAATGCACTTATCTGAAAGTCCTGTCTCCAGAGTTACATTCAATATATGAAATCTTTCTTGGTTAGAACCTTTCTAGGAGTTTGTATTATTGTATTACGGGGTGCATGTCATCGTCATCCACACCTGGCATATGCCTACCCAGAAATATTGCACAAATATGTATGACAATATTTATTCAAAACATCTCAGAGAAAGATAATAATATTTATCCAGGTTATGAATTTCCCAAAACTAGATTTTCCAAAATAAAATCTATAAATAGAAATATTTTATACTCAGTTAAAAATAGGCATTTGGGGAGCAAGGAAAAATAAATATGTATGCTTTAAATGTGTATTATGAAATAAATATATAACAGTTTATACCTATTTTGTGGGTTTGGTTTAAGAATTATATAATATATAAGATAGATGTGATCCCTACTGTGAACATCTTCCTAAAGGTAACAGCAGGTTGAGTGTGGTTAGTGCCAGACTCTGATGCAAAGAACTTTTAAATATCCCTCCCTCTGATGTGAGGTGCCTGAAATTGGGGCAGATCCCTCCCCCATTGCTGTCTATAAGTCAAGGGATTTAAGAATTCCTTTTGTCTTTACTTAGTAAATATATGGGAGGAGCTAGAGATGGAGTTGTATGTCTTATGAACATTTTGCAATGTGAGATAATTCCCTCTTGTCCACAGTGGAAAGGATTAGGAAGACTATCACTCTCTTGTCTGGCAGGATATCTGTTCAGGTAATGGATTTTACTGATTTGGCTCAGGCTTCTTTGAGCAAAATGAATTGGAGAAAGACAGCAAGGAGGGTAGACAAACTGGGCAGGGCTAGCTCAGTCATGTGCCCAGACTTGGATCTGGGAGGTGTGTGAACCTCCACGGCCATGGAGATACTGAGGGGGGTGGAAAATGGAGAATTTGAGTCATCCTGCTGATAGTTCACCAGGGCAGCTGCCCATAAGATGAAAGGAAACCATTGTACCAGTGATAGGGCTGAAGGAGACTGAGGGGTAGTTATCTGGAAGGATCTCACACACCCATGCTAGAGAACTAAGCAGATGAAAGGTCCTGCAGGACTTCCAAAGCACATAAAAGACCTTCAGCACAATGCTGAAGGAGAAGATGAGCATAAAAAGGGAGGCCTTTCCATTATTGGTTGAGGTCCATCTACTCCTTTCACCATGGCCAAGTTTGTGGTCAGGAAAACAGAAATAATGAAATATCAATCATCTATGAGATTAAACTTTTCCCTAACATGGACTAACCAAAGTCAGAGGAAAGTTATGTAATATATCCAAAATATTGTTAGGGAATAGGAGTGAGTGTGAGGATTAAAAGATGAAAGGAAAGTAAGAGTGTTTCATATTTAAGCTTCCCACTGAGTTGAAACTCCTCAATAAACTGGTGTTATTCCATGACCCAAATTACCATTGATCTTTTTATTTTAATACAGTATTTTATTTTTGAATGCACATTGGGAGAAGAGGAAGCTGGAATCATTGGGAAAAATAATTTGGCACACCAAGACTTAACCTGCAGTATAGAAGATAGGCAAGTCCATCATTCCTGCAAGGCCAAATTTATTTGAGCTCTTCAGTGGCAGTCTGAACCTAACAAGACTGAGAATAATGGTATTGCTATAATTAGCAGCCTACTTAGACAAAACTTGGTATATTTATAATACTTTCCAAATTAATAACCTAATGTCAAGCAGCTATTTTCAGAAAACTCTAATGCTTCAAACATTAGGGCCTGAGTAGATGGAATTCAAAAGAAATCTATCAGGGATATAGTTGGATCTACAGGCTTCAAGAATAAATAAACTGGTGAGTACTTCGAGGGGAGAAGATGATATGTGCACACAATTAACTATTCACGTACACTAGTTGAGAATAATTAGCAGAAAGATAATATAGACCCAAAATAACAAAACAAAAGAGAAGTCATTTAATTCCCATTGCAATCCCATTGTAATCATATTGTAAGTTTTCACTGTCCCTAGGAAGAGACTTTTATCATCTCTACATCCAAATGGTGCCCTGAGTTCCAAGCAGCCCACTAGAGAGAGAGGTAGAAAAGCAACATGTCTTCCTTTAAAGTTGTATCTTGAAAATGATACACTTTTATCCATGCTCTTGCCCAGAATTTAGTCACATGTCAGGTCCTTCCTGGCCCCATGGCTTCAACTGAGAAATGAGAGTTCTCTTATTTTAGATGTCGAGAATATATAGAGGAACAAATAGCAACATGAAGTTGTGAATATATCACTTATATGATAACGAACTACTTGTAAGTACAGCTCAATCTAGGAATTAAGTAGAAACAAAACATTTCAAATAGTCCAATAAATATTCTACAAACCCATGAACTAAGCTTGGTGCAGTTTATTCACATAAGACTCCTTCATACTTGCGATGTTAATTTTATCCTGATAAAAAAAAATTTGACTACACAGTGAAAAGCCCACAGTTGAAGTTGTTGTTGTTGTTAGGTGCCTTCGAGTAGAGTCTGACTCATGGCGACCCTATGTAGAGCAGATGGAAACACTTGCCGATTCTGTGCCAGGAAAATGACCTTATTTATGTTTAAGCCCATTGTTGCAGACACTGTGTCAATCCATCTGGTAGAGGGTTTCCTCTTTTCCATTGACCCGCCACTCTTCCAAACATGACGTCCTTCTCCAGGGATTGTTCTCTCCTGACTACATGTCCGAAAATATGTAAGACGCAGTCTGGCCATTCATGTTTCCAAGGAGCACTCTGGTTGCACTTCTTCTAGGACATATTCATTGGTTCTTTTGGCAGCCCATGGTATATTCAATAGATGTCTCCAGCACCACATTTCAAAAGCATCAATTCTTTTTCTGTCTCTCTTGTTCAATGTCCAGCTTTCACAACCATATGATGCCACTGAAAATACCATGGCATGAGTCAGACGCATCTTCATCTTCAATGTGACATCTCTGCTTTTCAATACTCTAAAGAGATCTTTTGTCACAGCTTTTCCTAGAGCAATGTGTCTTTTGATTTCCTGACTGTTGCTTCCACGGGTGTTGATTATAGAGCCAAGGAAAGCAAAATCTTGGACAACCTCAATCGTTTCTCCATTTATTGTGAAGTGGCGTGCAGACCCAGTCGTAAGGATTTTTGTTTTGATGATGTTTAGTCATAACCCATATTGAAGGCTATGATCTTTGATCTTCATCAGTAAATGTTTTAAATCCTCTTCATTTTCAGCAAGCAAAGTGGTGTCATCTACATAACGCAGGTTGTGAATGAGTCTTCCTACAATCTTGATGTCGCATTCTTCCTCATAAAGTCCAGCTTCTCGGATTATTTGCTCAGCGTATAAATTGAAGAGATAGGGTGAAAGTATACAGCCCTGACGCACACCTTTCTCAACTTTAAACCACTCAGTGTTTCCTTGTTCTATTCGGTCAACTGCCTCCTGGTTCATGTACAGATTCCTCATGAGCACAATTAGGTGTTCTGGTATTCCCATTTTCCGAAGTGTTAGCCATAATTTGTTATGATCCACACAATCAAATGCTTTTGCATAGTCAATAAAACATAGATAGACATCTTTTTGATATTCTCTGCCTTCAGCTAATATCCACCTGACATCAGCAATGATGTCCCTGGTTCCCCGCCCTCTTCTGAATCCCGCTTGATTTTCCCATAATTCCCTGTTTATACACTGCTGCAGTTGCTTCTGAATGATCTTTAGTAGAATTTTGCTGTCTGATATTAATGATATTGTCTGATAGTTTGCACATTCAGTTGGATCCCCCTTTTTTGGGAATAGGCACAAATATGGATCTCTTCCAGTCAGTTGGCCAAGTAGCTGTTTTCCAAATCTGTTGGCATAAACATGTTACCACCTCCAGTGCTGCATCTGTTTGTTGAAACATCTCTATTGGTATCCCATCAATTCCTGGAGCCTTGTGTTTTGCCAGTTCTTTCAAGGCAGCTTCCACTTCGTCCTTCAACACCATTGGTTCCTCTTCATATGGAACCTCTTGGAATGGTTGGTCATCTACCAAGTCTTTCTTGTATAATGACTCTGTGTATTCTTCCCTTTTTTGTTGGTGTTTCCTGCATCATTTAATATTTTCCCTGTAGAAACTTTCACTACTGCCACTTGAGGCTTGAATTTTTTCTTCACTTCCTTAAGCTTGAGAAACACAGAGCGTGTTCTTCCCTTTTGGTTTCCTGCCTCTAGCTCCTTGCATATGTTATTATAATATTTGATTTTGTCTTCTCCAGCTGCCTTCTGAAATCTGTTTAGTTCCTTAACTTCCTTATGTCTTCCTTTTGCTTTAGCTGCCTGATATTCAAGGGCAAGTGCTGGTGTCTCTTTTGACATGTAGTTTGGTCTTTTCTTTTTTTCTTTCCTTTTTAAGAACTTTTTGCTTCCTTCTTGAATGATATCTTTTATGTCATGTCACAACTCTTCTGGTCTTCAATCATTTGTGTCTAATGCATTAAACCTATTTTTGAGGTGGTCTCTGAACTCAGGTGGGATATACTCAAGGTCATACCGTGGCTCTCGTATACTTGTTCTAATTTTCTTCAGCTTCAGTTTGAACTTGCATATAAGAAGCTGATGGTCTGATCCACAGTCAGCACCTGGTCTTGTTTTGACATTTTGTACAGAGCTTTTCCATCGTCTCTTTCCACATATGTAGTCAATTTGATTTCTGTATGTTTCATCTGGTGAAGTCCATGTGTATAGTCTCCATTTATGATGTTGAAAAAAAATGTATTTGCAATGAAAAGTTAATTGGTCTGAGAAAATTCTATCATGCAATCTCCAGCTTCATTTCTGTCACCAAGACCATATTTTCCAACTACTGAGCCGCCTTCTTTTTTTCCAACCTTTGCATTCCAGTCACCAGTGATTATCAGTATGTCTTGATTGCATGTTTGATCTATTTCAGATTGCAGAAGCTGATAGAAGTCTTCCCTTTCTTCATTTGTGGCCTTAGTGGTGGGAGCATAAATTTGAATAATAGTCATATTAACTGGCCTTCCTTGTAGGCGTATGGATATTATTCTACCACTGACAACGTTTTATTTCATGACAGATCTTGAAATGTCATTTTTGATGATGAATGCAACCCCATTTCTCTTTAGTTTATCATTCCCAGCATAGTAGACCATAAGATTGTCTGACTCAAAATGGCCTATGCCGGTCCATTTTAGCTCACTGATACCTAGAATGTCAATGTTTATGTGCTCCATTTCTCTTTTAACAATTTCTAACTTGCCCAGGTTCATACCACGTACCTTCCATGTTCCAATTATTAATGGATATTTACAGTTGTTTCTCCTCATTTTGAGTCATGCCACATCAGCAAGTTGAGCACCCTCTGGCTTTACTCCATTTCTGTCACTATAGTAGACTCTCCTTGGAGGAGACAACTCTTCCCTAGTAGTCTTTTGAGTGCCTTCCAACCTGGAGGCCTCATTTTCTGGCACTATATCTTAGAGTGTCTCTTTGCTATCCATAGGGTTTTCAATGGCTAGTTGTTTCGGGAGTGGTTCGCCAGGTCCTACTCCCTAGTCTGTCTTAGTCTGGAAGCTCAGCTGGAAACCTGTCCACCATGGGTAACTTTGCTCATTTCTGAGGTTACAGTGGCAGAGCTCTCAGCCTCATCGCAACACAGAAGCCCCCACAGTGCGGCAAACTGATAGATGTGGGGGGTCACAGTTGGAGAGAATCAACAAATTATAAGATGAAGAGATAATAGAGGAAGACATACTGAATTATAAACAGCACAGGTAAGACAGGTGTGGTGGTGCATGCCTGTAATCCAAGTACATGGGAGGAGGAAGCAAGAAGATTGCAAGTTTGAGACTAGCTTGGGATATATAGCCAGACCCTGTCTCAATAATCCAAATATTTAAGTAGTTCATTAAATATTTAGTATAAGACATATACCATTAGTTTATCCCACAAATATCCCTGGAATATTAATTGAAGTTCATTAAGTATCTTTTAATAAGCTTATGCTCTTTTAAGAAAGGTATGGTTGAATGTAATACATATAGAAAGTGGCTCAATAAAGCTAATTTCTGTGCTTACAGGAAAGAGTCATCAGTTATTTGAGCTACTCAGTTATCCACAAAAATCTACTCACTAATCAGCCAGACAAGAGTTTTTTAAATTTATTCTTAGCAGTGTTCATCAATAAGCAACTTTCATGTAATTGGATATACAGTTTTAAAATGTGTGAGGTTGTAAGCTGATTTTTCAACAAGAAATATTATCAATATTACATAAACTCTTTAGCAAAATTGAGGATGGAAAAAATATCCAAATTGTTTTATTATCTTGGCATGATCCTGATACCACTATTAGTTGTAAAGTTTATAAGAAGGAAAATTAGAGGCCATCATTCCTCGTGAACATCCCTGCAAAAATCCTTACCAAATATTGACAAGTTGAATAGAACAATATATAAGATGGGCAAATTTTGATGATAAGATTTTTAATAAATTGCTTTGTTGTTGTTGTTGTTGTTGTTGTTGTTAGGTACCATCAAAATCAGTATACTCATCAGAAAAAGCAGTGAATTTAAATTTGTAATTATTATTGCATAGTAGTAATTATTATTCATAATCATTATAATATATATTAATTTTACCCAAAATGACATGTTTGTTCTAACTTCTAAGGTATTCCTAGTTACGTTAAATTTAATTGCAATCACTATGCAACAAGAATGGGAGAAGGACATGGCAATCCACTTCTGAGGCAACCCCAAAACAATCAGCCATTGAAAACAGCATGTAACAACAACAACAACATGCACTGAGAAATACAACAGGCCTTACTGCTTTAAAAATACATAGGTGGAGGGTGGGAGGGGGGAAGCATAGGGGAGGGTAAGGGGTAACCTATATGAATAATGTTTATCAAAATGTATATATGGAAATGTCACAATGAAAAGCATGTCAAAATGAAACACATTAAGATGTATGTTAAAAATTTCTAATAAAAAAAATTTGAAAAAAAATACATAGGTGGGATGGGGGAAGCATACAAGACGGTAAGGGGGAACCTATATGAATAATGTACAACAAAATGCATATATTGAAATGTCAATGAAAAGCATGTCAGAATGAATCACATTTAGGTGTACATTAAAAATTTCCAATAAAAAAAGTGAGACACAGACTTAAAACTATATCATGTGGGATCCATAACTTAAGCCTATTCTTCACCATCATTAGGAATAGAAGGCTACTCCATACAATGCCTTTCCAAGTCTACTATTAAATAAACTATCAGTACGTTAAAATTCTATCTAAGCATTTCCTAAAATGTTTAAAATTAATACAATTTGTTTATGTTAGTTCATATGTAAATCACCCAATGACCCAGCAGATAAACAAGAAAACTCTTGTTTTTGTACAACACATCATGTGTAGACTGCCCTGAGCAACATCGTTCAAAATAAAACTGAAGACAGGAAAATGGATAAAATGCACACATTGGAAAATTGTATAGCAGCAAAAAGTAAATAAACTATTAATAAGGGTTGAATATCCCCCCAAAAAATGGTAACTTTAAAACAATTAACTTTATATACTTATAATGAGAAATTCTCTTAGAATATTCTTCTTAAATGAATAAACAACTAGGATGAGAGAGTCTATTAATTTTTTTCTAACAATTTCTTATATCTGCACTCATAAAGGTGGACTTACAATGACATAAAATGACTGAAAATCCAAATAGGTGGCCAAAAGTAATGGGAAAATTAATGAAAAGAAGACTATTCCTTTATCTGTAAATAACCTGTAGACTGTTTCGTGGGAAATTTTAGATAACTAGCAAGAAGTCTGGGGTAGGCATGGTAGTAAGTATACACAGAATTAAGGAACTGAAAATATAATTATTACCCTCAGTTTGATTGTTTGTCAGGTGCCATCAAGTTGGGTTCGACTCATAGTGACCCTATGTCAAGAGCAGAATGAAACACTCTTCAAATCTGTGCCATGCCCAGCACGATGTCAGCGCTTCTCTGCTATTCATAGGGTTTTCATGGCTGATTGTTTTGGGAATGGGCTGACATTCCTGGGGATCAAACCCAGGGCCTCAGAGAGGGCAGAACAGTGCTCTACCAACTGTGCTAAAACCCAGCCCATTAACTTCAGGGAAAACAAATAGTAATACCTAAAAAGAAAGATAATCATAGCTGTGAATACATCATCTTAATAATGTAAATATTTAATATTTATCTATAATAAAATTATGACCCAATTCTATCAAAGATGATTTAAATGGTGCATGTGCATACCAGTTGCAGGAGAGAAATGAGATGCATATCCTAATCATCTGTAGTGGGAAATTAAGAAATCATTTCTAAAATTTAAAATCAAGAAGAACAATACAAATATGAAGAGACACAAAGGTAAAGGCTTAAGTAATCATCCAAATGAAATAGAAGGAGTGGCATTAGTGGAAAGGGCAGGGGGGGCAGTGATTGTCGTTTAATGAATAATCTCATATATATTTGACTTTTTAAATTATAAGTAAAAGCAAACATAAAGGAAACGAGGAAAGGGAAATTTCATACATTAAATTGGGCAAAATTACCTAAAGTAGTTAGGGCATGCACAGTCACATTTTGATTCATTCTCTGATGTTCAGCAAGCTACTCAGTTCAGTCTCAGAACCCTGAACTCACTCACTGGAGCTCTGTAAAATAGATAATTTCTTCTTCACAGAGTCATTGTGAAGATTAAAGGAGATTATATTTGCAAAGAGTCAATACTGCCTATGGTACAATAAACAAACAATATTTTGGTTACCTTCTACCTTCTGCTGAATGGTCATCATTTGAGTGATGGAATTTTAGGGTTGGATACTTCCTATTCCTGGCTAATCTATGATATCTATCAGATGGATAGCAGGCATCATCATGAGCAAGAGACACATCCTTCTAGGCAGATTTTATGAAGAATAAAATACCATAACTTTTGCATAGATCAAACATATCAAAGTTACCCAAAGAATAGGAAAGAGAAAGTTTGTGAATACATTTCTTTGAAAGAATAATTGTGAGTCCACATACTAACTGAGAATATAGGCCAGAGCAGGGATTCTACCTCCTTCTTAAACCTAGCAGGAGAGGTTCCCTATGATGAGGTTAAAACAAGTATTCTTCAAGTTTGGAGCCCCGGGAATACCACCTGTGAATCACTCCTGTGAGAGCTAGAGTGAGTAAGGAAAGCAGGACAAATAATAAGTAGCATGCATTAATCAAGCCTTTAAAATATGCCAGAGACTGTTCTAAGGACTAGCACATATTAGTCCAGGTTTTACAACCACATAAAGCACATAAGGATACTGAAGCACTGAGACATCAATGACATGAGTTGGCCACATAATAGCAAATACTATTTGAATGGAGAAAATGTGGCTCTAAGAGTCCATGAATCTAATATTTATGATGGAGCTACAAAAAGTAAGACACTCCCATTTGCAACAACATAGAAGAACTATTATGATACATGAAATAAGCCACTCACAGAGTGAAAACACTCCATGATTTCATTTACAAGTGGAATCTTTTTTTTTTTTTTTTTTTTTTTTAGGAACTGGGGGTTGAACCCAGGGCCTCACACTTGATGCTCTGCAAGTGCTGGACCACTCAGCTGCACCCTCAGCCCAGTTTTTTACTTTTTGAGACAGCGTCTTGCTAAGTTACGCAGACTGCCTCTGGTCTCGAACTTCGATCCTCCTACCTCCGCCTCCCGAGCCGCTGGAATTACAGACATGAGCCACCACACCCAGCCTACAAATGGAATCTTAAAAAAAAAAAAAAAAATCATATACACAGGAACAGAAAAATGTGGTTATCACTGGCAGGAATTCAGAAGAGGGGAAGGGTGAATGTGAAGACATAGGTCAAAAGGCAAAAAGTCACAGTTATGTTGGATGAATGTGTCAGAGTTCTAATGTTCAACACGAAGACTATAGTTAAAACTCCTGGGTTATATACTGGCAATTAGTCAAGACAGTATATTTTAAGTACTCTTACCACAACAGTAAAGAAAGGCAACTATGTGGAGTGAGGGTATATTAATTTGTTTGACAGTAGTTACCACTTCATTATGTGTGTATGCATTAAGGTAGCAAGCTTGGTGTAGTGCTGCCCTCCTGTAATTCCAGCACTTGGGAGGCTGAAGCAGGAAGATAGTGAGTTTGAGGCTAGCCTAAGTGACTTAGTGACTCCCTGTCTCAATAAACTAAATACATGAATGAATGTATGTGAAAAACATCATGTTGTTCATCTTAAATACAGTATAAACAAAATAAAAATTATGTTGCTCTAATGATCATATAAGGTAATACTTCAACAGGAGTAGCCTAAAATTTAGAAATTAAGGGGAGTTAATTTTGATATGATCTGTTTAAAAATGAAATAGTACGAATATATGTATTTGCATGATAGTTGTATAATAAAAAGATACAGAATGTTTTAGTGACATAATTGGTAAGTGGCAGAGTTCTGTGGCAAACCCAGGCCAGCTGGAATAGAATACAGGGGCCATCAATGCTACCAGAATCAGATTCATGCTATGCTGAAGGTAATGACATTTACGTTGTGTGATGTTTTCGTTTCAGAAAAGCAGTTCTGCACAACAGGTCTCAAATATAGTCCAGAAATCCTTTGGGGCACCCAAGACTCTTAGGGGTCCACTTGATGTATAAGAAAAAACAATGGATTTTAATGTAATAAGGGTGCAATATGTATTGATAAGGCTTCTGATTCCACATTGTAACCAACTTTTTTTTTTTTTTTTTTTTTTTTTTTTTGCGGTACTAGGGTTTGAACTCAGGGCCTTGCACTTGCATGCTTTTGCAAGTGCTGGACCACTGAGCTGCACCCTCAGCCTATTTTTGTACTTTTTAAGACAGGGTCTTGCTAAATTACACAGACTGCCTCTGGTCTCGAACTTGCAATCCTCCTGCCTCCACTGCCCAAGCCCCAAGGATTACAGGTGTGTGCCACTGTGCCTGTAAGTAACTTTAACAGGCGGTGTAACTAACTTTAAAGAAACAATCACTTGCTGAGTTTTTGAGTAGCACCAAGTAATACATTCAGTCTTTTGAAAAGGATGGTAAAGACGTGTTTTTGAACTACCTGTTTTTTAAAGTACCTGTACAAGATTTTCTTTGTACATGTAACCATAACAGGGTACCATAAGATACTGAAGGAAGGAATTATTGTTGTTGTTATTAGGTGCTATAGAGTCAGGTCTGACTCATAGTGACTCTTTATACAACAGAACAAAAGATTCCTCAAAACTGTGTTATGCTCAACACTATGTCAGTGCTTCTCTCTATTCATGGGGTTTTTGATGGCTGATTGTTTTCAGGATTGTATTGAGAGTGGGCTGACAGTTCCTTCTCACATTTTTGTTGTGATACTGGGGATCCAACCCAGGGCCTCAGAGTGTGCAGAGCCAGCACTCTACTAACTGAGCTAAACACTAACCCCTGAATGAAGAAGTAGATATAGAAATCCAACTTCTTGCTGTTGTCATTAGGTACCATTGAGTCGGGTCCAACTCATAGCCATCCTCATAGGATTTTCAATGGCTGATTGTTTCAGGATTGCTTCAGGAGTGGATAGCCATGTTCTTCTCCTGTTTCTGGAGGGCTGGGGATTGAACCCAGGTCCTCGGAGAGTGCAAGGCAGCACTCTACCATTGGAGCTAAAACGTATCTTCCACAAACCCAGATGTTAAAGATATTTGCAAAAATGTAAGCAATGCCATTCTTCTATTCACTAAAAATAGATTTTCTCATAAAATATTATGATGTCACATATATTTATTATTCTTATTTTGTGATTAAATAATATATATTTTAATTGTCCCATTTTATTCTGTTGATAGATACAATTTATATCTAAATATGATATTCAATATTTTTGAGTCCCTACAGTTTGAGAGTCATTGGCTTATTGTAGATTTTCAATAAATAGAAATACATTCGACCTTAAATTTTTTGATAATAGGTACAGTTTTCTTCATCTTTTAAAATTTTATTTGTCATTGCATGCTAAAATTTTGTCTTTCTCCTATCTAGGGAAATGGTTCTAAATTGTATTCCTTAACATATACAACTATATAAATATGGTACATTATCCATATTTGGCAATATAAATAAGCTTATGTTTTATCATTTTCTATTGTTCTTTGCAGAGTAAAATTTGTTATCATAATCATAATACTGTAATCTTTTTTACCCTTACTTAAGTTTAAGTGAAATTTCTAATTATTTGGAAGCAGTATATTTCATGTGTAATTTCAATCACTGACATTAGGTTAGGCTTTTTTTTAAGTTCAAATTAGCACTTCTTTGTGCATTGTTAATG
>VMDO01013655.1:27817-57502 GCA_007922755.1 Pedetes capensis | reverse complement strand
TACATGTATACATATATACATGTATATATTGTATATACATGTATACATATATACATATACATATATACATACATATACATATACATACATATACATATACATATATACATATACATATACATATATATACATATATACATACACATGCACACATATATGTATATATATGTACACACATATATATGTGTGTACACACACATATAATATATATATATATATTTGTTGTTGTTAGGTGCTACAGAGTCATATCCGACTCATAGCAACCCTTAGGTTTTCAATGACTGATTGTTTTGGATTGCCTCAGGAGTGTCCTTCTCCCCTTTCATCATTGCTGGGAATTGAACACAGGACCTCAGAGCAGAGACTGCAGAGTGGTGCTCTACTAACTGAGCTAAATCATATATATATATATATATATTTTTGATATGAGATATATAGATAGATTTATATATGTGTATATGTGTGTATGTGTATACACACACACACACAATTAGAAAATGACTTACTTTATTGCAATTAAACATGCCATTTTCTAGCCATCAAACCAAGTTTTCAGTTCTGTTCTGTAGAGTCTGAACAAGGTGATGCATATAATTATAGCTATGGAAGGTGAATGAACTACTATTAAAATGACCACAGTGCTTAGCATGCTCTGTAAATAAGGTGTCCACTTTATTTATTTTCCAATACAGATTTCTTTAGAAAGTAAAAAGACTATTATTTTTGATAATTATCCTCAATAAATATGTATAAACTAAACTTGTCTCAGGAAAACCAGAATTTTCTTGCTGATTTCTTCCAGTCACTTTATATTGTATATATAACTGTTACCTTCCCTTTCCAAAGATAAAGAATTTGAAGTCTAATAGTGTTCCCCAAATCACATTGATAGTAGGTGGCAGTTAGAAGTCAAATCTGCCACCAATGTCCAGGCTTTGGTCATTGTTCGATTTAGCTACTATAACCTTATTGGAATGGTGGTGATACATTTTTATTCTGGACAACTATTTTCTTAAAGACTGGGTAATCATCCTTTTGGAAAAATGAAAAGGTAGAGAGCTTCACAGTCTGCTAAGAAACATGGTCACCTTGAAATCCAATGGTTGTGGACATGTGGAAAGACAATAAAAAGGATAAGTAAAAAAAATCATCTTTAAGTCTCCATCCAAACTTAGGATCTATCAAGTCTTAGAGGAAATTGCCTTGAAATGTGAAAAAGTCATTTTAAAGACAAATTCAAAGTCCCATTAAACAAACAAAGCCTAGTTATATTTTGTTCACCATTGGCTAACTTTTCACCCAAATAACATATGTTAAATGAACATGGTTAAATGAGTTTAAAAAACACATAGAAAATGAAATTTGAAGCCAAGGTAGCAGACTGAAGTTTCTGCTTTGAGACCTGGCGAAACAGGAGAGCTTAAATAAAGGTTCAAATTTTATACTGGACAGTTAGAAATAGAAAAAAAAAGATAAAAGAAAAAAGGGAAAGAAAAAAGATAAGAGAGAAGAGAAAGAGTTAAAACATACGAAGCATGGTAAATGAAATCAACTGCAGAGAGAAGAAGAAGAAGGAGGAGGAGGAGGAGGAGGAGGAGCAGGAGGAGAGGAGGAGGAGGAGGAGAGGGAAGGGAGGGGGGGGGAGGGGGAGGAGAAGGAAAGAGGAGGAGGATGGGAGGGGAGGGGGAAGAGGGGACGAGGAAGAGGCGAGGGGAAGGCGGAGGAATAATGTGGCAGGACATAGAAAGATCACCATCAGAAATGTGGAGCTTTGTCCTAGCAGGAAGAGAAAATTACCACCTTAACAGAACATGGCCAATGATAAGGCCAGCAAGAACAACGTCAACAATTCCACAGGCACAATGTGGGTTGCACAGACCTTGGAGGGAGTTCAGAGGGGTAGTTCAAGCCAGAGATGCACGTGAGAAAGTGCCACCAGCTGGGGACAGCACACCATCTTCCTTCCCACTGCAGCTATGGGATCAGGGAGTGATCCCCAAAGCCAGGATGTGCTTGTGAGTGTGGCACTGGTGACAGACCTTCCATCTTCCCTAGCAGTGGTTCTGGTTTCTCCACTAGTGCTGCCCTGGCAGGATAACAGCATGTTGCCTCCTATCATTGTGTGCCTTGTGCTCCTCTTGTGTGCGCTTGCCTCAGATCTGATGGTCATAGGCTAAAAAAGAGAAATGCCACGGATTCTCACTCATGTAAGAGTTAATTTTACTTGTTGTTAGGTGCCACTGAGTCGTATCCGACTTATAGCGACCCTCATAGGGTTTTCAATGGCTGACTGTTTTGGGATTGCGTTGGGAGTGGATTGCCAGGTCCTTCTCCCATTTTTGCGGTGCTGGAAATTGAACTCGGGACCTCAGAGACTGCAGCGCAGTGCTCTACCTACTGAGTTAAATCCCAGCCCCTGAACCTTACTTAAAGGAAAAAAAAAAAAAAAATATATATATATATATATATATATATATATATGTATATATGTATATATATACATACATATAAATGAACAATAAAACTTAGCAAAGAAGGGGAAATATGAGCAGAGCAGAATAGAAGGAAAGAGGGGGAGACTACTATCAGGGGTAAGCAAAGTTTGTGGAGGGTGGGAAGGGGAAGGGAAATCATAAAAAGGGATAAAGAGGGAGGGGAAAATCTCAACATAAATGATGCAACTTTATGAATACATGGGAAAATTTGTTATTGTTCTTGTTAGGTGGTGTTGAGTCCAACTCATAAGGATACTATATACAACAGAAGGAAATATTCTCCAACACTGTGCCATGCCCAGCTCTATTGCCAGTGCTTCTCTGTTATTCACAGGGTTTTCAATGGCAGATTGTTTCAGCAGGAGGTTGCCAGATCCTTCTCCCTAGCCTGCAACACCTGGTTTTCCAGAAGGTCTCCCATCCAAGGACTAACCAGGTGGACACTGCTTAGCTTTCAAGATCAGGCACGATCAGATGCCAGGGTGCTATGGCTGCAGACATGGGAAAAATAGGTGATTATAACTCATAGTTGCATATGAATTATACTACATGTTCATCAAAGGGTTCCATAAACTTTGTGAGTTGATGAAAAGTGCAACTAAAAGTGATGTAATATTTGCACAATGCAAATAGCAAATGCTGTATTACTCTGTACCCCATCAACATTTATCAATAAATGAGGGGAAGGAAACAGAAATAAAGATCACATGAAAAAGCCTAAAGAAAAAGAAAAAAAGAAAAATGAAATTCTTCATTTCTTAAACACATGATCCCATGGAAAACCCCTTGTTCTAGGCCAGAAAAGAGACATTGTCCTATTTAGGTTCACCCATGGTGTCCACTTTTAATAATTCCATAATAAGTTCATCTCTAAATGTTTCCATGGCTTTCTCCTACAAGTTAGTTACGTGCCACAAAGTCTGTCTTCTTGAGTTTAAGTACATTCTCTGTCTCTTAAAGATGGCCTTGCCTTAGTCAATTTAATTATTCTTCCTGAGCCTCAGTTTACTCATTTATAAAGGGGGCCATGACAATAGTACCTATGTTTCAGAGTTGTTCTGAGAAATAAATTGTTTCATGTAGCCTAATGGCACAAAGTTAGCATTCAGTAAATGTTAGCCATTCATATTGTTACTATGTGAATCAATATAGTCATTCCATATTATGTCCATATTGTTTTCTGCTTGAGTAAATTCGATTCTAATCTCTAGGAAACATGAGACATATATCCCCAGGCAGATATAGAGACCATCGTAACCTTTACTATACTAGTGCAATGCTGCATCTAGACATAAGAGCCAGGAAAGTTGAAAGCTGTTGTTTTTTTGATCCGTTCAGAGTTTTGATTGAATTGATCTTACAAATAAGCCAAGATCTGATTTCCAGTGCCCTCTGTATTCAACAGAGCTGATTTTCCAAAGAAAAACAAAACAAAACAAAACAAAAAGCAAAGACAAAAAAAAAAAAAAAAAACAAGGTTGAAGAAAAGTCTCTGAAACTGAGAAGGAAATGAAGGAAATTCCACAACTCTGAGGAATATGACAATTTCCATAAAAATATTATCAAAATTATCAAATGTTTCCTGGCTCAAATTATCAGGCACATATCCTGACCACCTCTTCAGTACTACTTAGTACTAAAAATATTTTTGGTTCTACAATGGAAAATCTGAAAAACTGGAAACCTCCTCCCATGAGTCATCTCTAAGCAGATTAATTGTAAGGTCCAAGAAGATTGGTCTCCACTAACAGTGTGAGAGGGAGACTTGCCCCTTTCTCCCAAATTTGAAAATAGTAATTAGTCAACAAAGAGTGGCCTGCCATCGGAGCAGCATAGCGGGTACACTTTATGGGTAAGCCACAAGCTCATTCCTTAGTCATTTACATGCCTTTCACATATAATACTCGGATATATCTATCCATATAAATCCTTTATACAAAAGCTTCCAGCTTTGGGAATCAAAGAGATTCTGCAACAAGTGATTAGGTAAATCACATTGGGAGAAGCAACATTTGAATGTGGAGGGTATTTGGAATGGCCAAGAAGAGAAACTGAAACATTCCTTCTGAGGGACTTCATGATCGAACACCACAAAAAGCCAATGACTTTCTTCATTCCTTGTGCTTCAATATGCAGCTAGATCTGATCTTAGTCCTACCATCAGCCTCCCAAATGTAGTTGCTCTAGAGCTAGAGGAAAGTCCATCTAATTACTTTATTTAATATTCTTAAAAGTCTTACTATGCACTAAATAAAAGCATCAATATAGAAATTGAGCTCCCAAATTAGCTCAGTAAGGACAGAGATAAGCTGTCACTGAAATATTTTTCAAATTCTTTGGTTTTCAATTTATTTTGACCTATGCTGAACAACATGCTATACAGTTGCTCTTCATTTGGGTACCAGATTTGGGGATAAGAACCTTCTCTTTGAGCATGAATCAAGTGTTAATCTAGAAGGAAAATATCTGGTTTATAATCTTTTACATAGTTGTAAACAGTTATGATTTGAACACTTATTTTATAGAATTAACTACTGACATTTTTCATCTCTAGCATAGGAAGATCTATACTTTTCCAAGTTATACTTTTTGTATAATTTGTATTTTAGCTTAAGTAATCATAAAAGTGTACTTTCTGGGTTAGTATTCTTATCTGTGGCCACAAAACTCATTTATCTGTTTATTATAACTTATGTGAACTGGGCTAGGCCAGACTTTCATGTATTTATTTGATATTTTCTGAGCATTCTTCAGAAACTCATAGAATCTGTAGTTAATAATCTCCCACAGGGAAGCAAGTTATATTCTTTATTACATACTTTTTGAAAATATAATTTATCTGCTCTGAAATTGCATCTATTTGTTTAAGTTTTTCACTTTATATCCAAAAGGAGAAATCTGGACAGAAATTAATTCTTGATGATAGATCCTTAAGACTCAGCTGATGGTTTATAACAATGGAAATTACTCTGTGGACTTTAAATGGACCTTCTTGTTGGGGTCTAAAATGAACACAAGTCTCAGTTATCTTGATCATAATTCTATCAATAGATAGTTCAATAATCTATAGCCCAAAATTCAAATCCTATTTGCCACCAATTTTGATAAAGCAACTGAAATAGGAATGTTTCTCACATATTTCAGTAGTTAAAAAATAAAAGGAGAATGATATCCCATGAGACATCAAAGTGATAAGATAGTCTGGTATCAGTGCCAATAAATAGAGTATTTATCTACCAGATCATCACCCAATTTTTTATATATTGTCTGTGGCAATTTGTGAGTCCCAATGGCAGAGTTCAGTAGATGTTACAGAAAACCTGTGACTCTTAAAGTATAAAATATTTACTATCTGTCACTATATAGAAAAATCTTGCAGACACTAGTATATAGGGCATTAAATTTGAATTAAGTTCAGGCAATTTTACGCCTCATCTTAGATCTGTCACATGCTAGGCATGTAACTTTTGGGGAAGCTTTTAATTTTAGTGACACAATTCTCATTCATAAAATGAGACCAATAGTAAGTCTGAAATAGTGGAAGACTAATGGCAAAAGTGCACAGTAGTCTATAAATACATATAAGATGGGAGATAACATATTTCATTAGTGGCACATATCCATTTGTACCAGGCAATTAAAATAATGATAATTCGATCAAAGTTTAGCACAAAATATACACTTAATATTAGAAAAACTATTTAAATATGGTGAAAAAATATAAAAGAGAAAAGTTTACAGGTTACCAGTTTCAACTCAGTAATTCAATTAGTGCAAGGAAAATTGTTATTTTCCTGATCTTTGCAGAGAAGTGCAGTAAATTTGAGGAGTGTAGTGCATATAAAGGTTAACTTGGCGTTTTCACTTCAGACATGATGAAAGATATGTGTGTGCACATAGCCAGTGTGTATGGGCATTTTTAATATGTTCACATAAATGTAAGTGAGTCAGAGTACCAAAGCGTCCTCCATGTCATAGATGGCTCTAAAATACCTCTAATTAGTAAAACTGCCAGTTTGGAAGCAACCACCCTAAATATAAATCGCAAGAAGATTCCCTTTTCAGCAGAAGGCTGAGGGCAGGTCTTTGTGTCTTTAAGTGGGTACTGAACTCCTTGTGTGAAGACAATTGAAGGAAACTCCAGGAAGCCTGGATGCAGACCCTGGGGGACCCGTTGGCAAGAGGCAGACAGGCAGCCCAGGCTTTCCTTGCACAATCACAGCCTTTCCGGTGACATTTCACTTTACAGAATGATGCCACTTTTGTAAGGAAGCCAAGTTCCCAGCTGAAGAGCGCCAGTCTCCTCTGAACAAAGTGAAGCACCTGGGGCATGCCTGTTTTGATAGCCTGGCTGGCTCCTGGGGTGGCTGGTGTCCAGAGAGGATGTGGATGACAATGCCTTTGACTTGGGTCCTCAGGGGGTCATAAAGGTGAAAAAAGATAGGGACAGGAGGAAAACTGTCTCTTGGGTTGACTATAACCCAAGGCAGAATTGCAGGGTTAAGGACTCATCAGTGGGTCAGAGTGACCTCTAGTGGGGTCTGCAGTTGTCTTCTGTTTGGTTAAAATAACGTTGGCCGCAATGTATATGTAAGGCACTGCTTCATGAAGACAAAAAATAAAGAGCACAAAAAATCAAATGAAGAAAAATAAATATAGAAAGCAAAGTAAAAGAGAAAAAATAATTCAAAGAGAAAGAATACAAAAGAGAAAGAAAGAAAATGAAACATAGAGGAAAAAGGATGTTACTCTGTGTTGTCAAAGAATTAATTTGCCTTGATGAAGCAGGCATTTAGAACAGTTAATGAAATAAATAAGATCATATCCCTCTCAAATTTAAAGTCTCCAAAGAACCTGCCATTAGGTGGAAGACATATACCTCTGCAAATCTGCCACAGCTTATTGAGGTCCAGCAGCGTTAATCTTTCTAACCCCATTTTAACTTGTGTCCATCTTGCTTACTATCCACGTGGATTGTTTTTATCTCCTTTTTTAACAAAAAGATTTTTTCCTGTTTAACATCTTTGTGCCCACTGCTCCCTCATCCTGGAATCATCCAGTGACTGGCTTCTTCTTGTCACTTCATCTCAGGTTCAGTATCTCCTACCCAGATTCTTCCATCTGTTGGAGTTAAAGAAATCACTCTCTCTCATTGTCATTACTGTGCTCTGTTTGATTTGATTCATACAATTTATTTGTTTAATAGTCTCATGTATACTGAGAGGATTTTTTTCTATTTTTCTTAAGAATGTTTATTATTAGTGTATTCCACTGGAATGCAACCTCCAAGCAGAAGGATCCTAGAAATATGCTTAATACAGAGCAGGTACTCAGTCTTCACTTGCCAAATGGATGAATGAATAAATATTTGAAAATCATTTCTAATATAGACATTTTAAATTTGGAGCTGGAAATGACCTGGAAGACTTTGATCCAATACTTACTAAATATATACTACTGCTGAAGATACTAAGACTCTTAGGACTTGAATATATATATGGTTATTTGTGGCAAAGATAGGTAGAAACACTGTGTTATACCCTTTACCAGATCATGATCAGGTGCTGAGTTTCTCAGCTGGATAGATGGTTATACACAAAGCAAGCATGCTGCAATGTACAGATAAACTTCAAAAAAGTCATTATGCCTCTTTGCATCCATTCTTTCTAGACAAAAGATGAAAGAAAAGAGAGGATGTTTCACCCAATAAAAAGTCCAGACAGGATTTGATGAATACAGGTGGCAGAACATTGTTGGTGGGATGATTTTGAGATTGGTAAAACCCTGGAAGAGACCACACTTGCATTTTCAAATCCGTTTCTGGATTCCCCATCATTTCTGGGGAACAGAAGTCTGAAATGAAGGCATCAGTATGATAGATTCTGAGAGCTATGAAAAAGGATGTGATCTATCCTCTCCCCTATCTTCTACTCATCTTCTGTCAATCATTGGCATTCATTGGATTGTATTTACAGAAGCATTGCCTGATCTCTGCCATCATCTTCATATATCCCATGTGTATATGAGTATCTCTAAATTCTACCAGTCATATTGGATTAAGACTCATCCTAATAAGTCCATTGTAGCTCAAAAATAATTATATATTGAATATCTCTATTTCTAAAACAGATTCCATTCTGAGGGACTTAGAGGGATTATGATTTTGACAAATAAAATTTAGGAAGACATAATTCTACTCAAAACAGTAAGGTTGATTTCAACCACTCTCAGGGATCAACTACCAAGAAAAACCAAAATCATTATAAAGTAGCATTCACTGAGGGAAGGTTAGGTTCAGAGACATCCATCCTTAATAAATTATTGACTTAAATTCCAACAACTTGTCTTTTAAAAAATGTACTTCATATTCTACAGCACAATATAGTCATACAACTTCATTTATCCTTATCCTCAGCTAGACAATGTATTTAGATACTAAAATCCAGAAAAAGATGAAAATAATTTCTAATTTATTGGGAGGCAGAGTATTGTCCAACTTTTTGCCTCCAATTATACACGTAAATTCAATCGATATTTTTGGAACTATGATTATATAAACAGTGGGGGTTTCAAAAGGAAAGTGGCTATTGGAAAGGGTTCAGAATGTAATTCAGTCATTAATGCATAAAGTGGTGATGCTGTTAGGTGCCTCTGACTTGTATATATCTCATAGGGTTTTCAGTGGCTGATTGTTTCAGGATTGCTTTGAAGTGAACTATCTTCTCCCGTTTTTGAAGTGCTGAGGATTGAACCTGGGTCCTCAGAAAGTGTGGAGCAGCACTCCACTCTCTGAACTAAACCCTAGCCCCTGTATAAGGTGAATAATTGAGTAATAAGTCAAATTGCATTTTTCCTTTTGAAATGTGTTTGAGCATGAGAAAAGCATCTTTATTATAGGGAGTAGGACCTGGCAATCCACTCGAGAAACGATCTGCCATTGAAAACCTTATGAATAGCAAAGAAACACTGAGACAGTGCGGGACATGCTGCAGTGTCTGGGAGTGTTTGTTTCTGTTGTGCATAGGGTTGCTATGAGTCAGACCCAACTCAATGGCAGCTAACAACAACAACAACAAAAGTGCCAAGTCTGGAGTTGTAAGTGATCTATATATTTTTATCTTATTTCAGAATATCTTTGGGAATAGCCTTGTACTTGAACACCAGGCATTATTGCGTTCATAGAGCTCTCTGCTTCTGAGGCCCCCAGTACACACCATTTTGAGGTTGCTGCTGGCTAGATTTTGTTATGAGGAGCTGCCTTCTGCTCCTGCTTACTAAAAGCCTTTTCAACTCTTAATGTGCATTTATATCTTAAATCTCATCCTTCTATTCAGGGGAAGCAGCAGAATGTAATCCTGCAGGGAGACTCTTTGTTAAAGTTTAACCTGTATCACAGGCATGTTTTATCTAGCCTAGCACATGCTGTAGAGCCCGTGAAGCTCTGAGCCATTTGTCTCTGTAAGCTCCTTGGGGATTTGAATAAGCCATCAGTAGGCCAGAAAATAACAACCGTTATACCTCAGTGGGATTTGTACATGTGTTTCAAAACCCTCAAGGTGAAAGCAAGTGTGGTCTACTTACAGGAAATAACTGGAGAAGGCCTATAGAATATTTCATAACTGGAGAGAATGTCAAGGTTGTGTATGTAAGAAAAATTGCTCACCCTGAGCCTCTTGAATCACAGAGGTAAATATAAGAATGAGGAAAAGCACTGACCTGGGCCTGGAAATCCTACTGCTGCTGTTCACTACTTTGGCACGTGAGGCCAGTCATTTAATAACTCCAGACACTATCATTCTAATCTACACACTGGAGAGTCTCAAGTAGATAGAGCCTGCAGCCTTACTATTGTGGCGTCAAATCTCGTCAAATCTCAGAAGTTAAGCAGGGTTGGGCCTAGTTAGTACTTGGATGGGAGACCACTTGGGAACACCAGATGCTGTAGGCTTGGGAGAAGGACCTGACAACCCACTCCCAAAACAATCTACCATTGAAAACCCTACGAATAGCAGAGAAGCACTAATAATAATGTTTCCTTGTTGTACATAGGGTCAGTATGAGTCAGACACTGACTTGAAGGCACCTAACAACAACAGCAAGTTAGATAGGGTTTCAAAAAGTTCCTCTACCAACAACCACATATACTGTTCCCATTCCTGTCCAATAGGTATCAAAATTGAAAACAGTTTTATTAAGTTATACTTATTGATTTATTTATTGAGTTGCAAGTCATACATTTCAGTTTTACTTTATAAAGGAAAACCATACAGCTATGAGTCAGACACTTACTGAGCACAAATTTTTAGCATAATGAATATTACCAGATGGAGTCTAAAAATTTTCAGGCAAAAAAATGACATTTCATTAGCTTATGTCACTGTCAAGATTTTGAAAAACTGGAAAATTTTACAGGCCACTGTACTTTTCAGAAGGTCCTTAAGAATAGAAGTTCTCTATGATTTTTTCCCTAGAGTTCAAAGATTTACATTCTCTGAGTTAGAGTACTGAAAGGAAAATAAATGCCAGATATTGCCTTGGGGCTGGGGTTTATCTCTGTTGGTCGAGTGCTTACTTGTTGCTCTGAAAGGCTCTGGGTTCCATCCCTAGCACCGCAAAAATGAGAGAAGGACCTGCATCCCACTCCTGAAACAGTCAGCTACCAAAACCCTGTGAATAACAGAGAAGTAATGACATAGGCACAATGTCGGGAAGTGGTTCATTCTGTTGTACATAGGGTTGCTATGAGTTGGACCTGAGTTGATGGCAGCTGACAACAGCAACAACAAAAGGTATTGTCTTGAGTAAATAAATCATGTATGCCATTCACCCTGAGTACTGTGACTAGCAATATTATTTACCTATACTCAAAAACTACCTTTATATAATATTAATCAAAACTAACTTTATAGTAGGGAAATAGGAGATCACTTTTTAGGTATAATGGGACTACTAACCACTCAACATCCCTTACTATAGAGAACTCCAAACTCCTATTTTCAAAGACAATTCTTTGAAGTGAAGCCATTAACATATCTTTTCTACATCATTCTTGTAATATAAAATACATTGATTTCCGTAGTATAGTAATCATTCTTCAAGAAAAAAGCAATTGCTGGGCACAGTAGTGCACATCTATATCCCAGTACCTTGGGAGGCAAAGGTAGGGGGATTGCAGTTTAGAAGCCAGAGGCAGACTTAAAACTTAGCAAATCCCTGTCTCTAAAAAGGGGTTAGGGGAGAAGTACTTGCAAAGTATGTGTAAAGTCCTGAGTTGAACTCCTAAGTACCACACAAAAACATAAAGAGCAATTATTAAGCACTATTATGGGCCACACTCCACACTGACATCAAAAGAGTCCTGATCCTTGCCTTCTGCAAGTTTGTAATATAAGAATATTTGCACGTCAGCCAAGACACTGAGAAACAAAAACAAAGCTGATGATGAAGAGAAAAGATTGGAGATCCTGATGAGGAATGGTTGTGATAGGGAGGGAGTAGCATAGAAGAATAGGGTTGAGAGAGGAGCAAGCAGCATCTGTGAACACAGAAAAGAGTGGAAGAAGGAGGTGATAGAGGGCAAAGGCTAGAGGCGAAGATGAGTTGTTTCAATGGATCCAGAAAACAACTTTATCTCTGCACAATTTCCCATGATCAGTCCCATTGTACCTTATAATCATCCCTGAGTATGGAGAGAGGCTGAGTAACAGGACATCCATGGGCACCAAAATCTGTATATGCTGAAGTCTTTTATATAAGAAGGCTTAGTCTTTACACATAAGCTATACAGATGCCCCATATACTTTAAATCATCTCTGCATTACTTAGAATACCTAATACAACATAAATGCTATGTGAGTAGGTATTGTATCCATTATTTATGGAGTAATGGCAA
The DNA here is from genome assembly GCA_007922755.1 of Pedetes capensis. Lineage (NCBI taxonomy): Eukaryota > Metazoa > Chordata > Mammalia > Rodentia > Pedetidae > Pedetes > Pedetes capensis. The sequence continues at coordinate 45,115 of VMDO01013655.1, read as the reverse complement.
GGAAAAATCGTGTGCATGCTCAATACAGACACTTTTTTCCTAATATCTTTGATCCATGCTGTTTGAATCTGTGGATATGGAATGCACAGATACAGTGGAGCCAACTCTACTTCTGAAAGCATTTAAATATTATCCTAAATGTTATCCTGTGCTGAATTGTGACTGTTTCCTTAGGAGCAGCTCAGTGCAGGTGCTGTCGATCCACTGGCTGTTTGGAGTATACAGTTGCCAAGAGAGTGGCTCAGTTAAGGAAATAAATTCAGGTGTTTCATGAAATAAACATTCTTTCACTGTAATTCATTCAATGCCCATTCATCATGGAGTTCAGTGTCCTAGAAGTTTTATCCACCTTACAGATTCCACCACAGCATCTCAATATTTATGTTATAAATCTAGCAAAAGCCAGCAACAAATTGCCTTATTTTCTCCTCCATTGGATATATTTGGAATTAACAAGGACTCTAGAAAATGAAGAGGCAGCATAGTTCAGTGAATAGGAAAGAGAAGTTTGGCTGGAAGAGAACATTTCTCTCCCTACTCTTTCCTCTGTGAGCACATTGTTTCCACAAGTGTACACTCATTTTCTCTACTTTTCTTTTTTCTTTTTTCATTTATTTTTCTTTTCTTCTTTCTTTATCTCTCCTTCCTTCCTTCCTTCTTTTCCTAACCTTTCCTTTCCTTTTCCTTCCCCCCCCTCTCTCTTTCTCTCTCCCTTTCCTTTCTTTCTTTTTATTGAGGTACTTGGGAGTTAAGCCCAGGATATCACACATATTCTCCAATAGCTCTAACACTAGAGTCCACTCCCAGCCCATTTTTATTTTTTATCTTGACAGAGTCTCACTAAGTTATACAGGCTGCTTCTGGCCTCATACTTGCGATCATCTTGCCTCCACCTCCTGAGTCCTTGGGATTACAGGCATTAGCCACCACTCTCAGTTCCATTTTTCTTTTTGAGTAAGTTAGGATCCTTAGTTTCACTTGAAACACAAAAGACATGTAGTCTGATTTCTAAAGACCATGCTATTCTATCATTCTATGACTCTCCTGGTCTGAAATTATCATATTGAACTGAGAAACATTCTCAAGTCTTCATCAAGGAATTTCCTGCTTGTGGAAGTATGCAAGGAATTATATGAAAAGAGTCAAATGGTTTTTGTAAATCTCTGCTTCCGTGCATGCTTGAAGTTTCTCTGCACCAACATTGTCATCAGTGTATAAATAACACAAGTTGAGACAGTTAAAGAGTACAACACTGATTAAATTCAGCTGTGAGTCATTATAATGCCCACAGTGCCTGTTCAAAGATGTGTGAAGTAAGGAAATGGAAACATTCCCTGCAATGATGGGTTGGGACAAGGTGACAATTGAAGAACTCATTTTTTATTATATGGCTGCTGAGAGAAATGATATGGAAGAGCTGCTTTCATGAAATCATCTTTGCATGGAGAGTGTTATGGTTTGAATCTAAAATGTCCCCCAAAGTCTTTGTGTTTAAATGCTTGGTCCATAGCGGCTATTTGTAGAAGCTCTGAAACTTCGGGAGATGGGACCTAGCTTAACAGAGCTTGGTCTCCAGGGGTGGGCCTTTGAAGATTTTACCTAGACCCCTGGTTCCCATAATCTCTTTTTGCTTTCTGATTGCCATGATGTGAGGGCCCCTGCCACAGGCACTGCCACTTGCTCTGCCATGGTGCCTGGCCTGGTCTGCCAATAGGGACCAAAATTCTCTGCACTGTGAGCCCCAGTAAATACTTCCTCCCATAAGTTGTTTCTGTCAGATATTTTATTGCAGTGATTCATAAGCTAAGTAACAGAGAATATGTTGCCCTTGGAAGTGAACATAAAAAAATCAAGTTACGTCATATCTTCCCAATAGGAACAGATGATGCTGGCATGAAATAAAATAAAAGTGGTACTAGTAATTGTTTCCCAGCTTTGTGATTGCTTTAGAACCTGGAATTGAGTAGATAATTATTGTTTATAGATGATTCCCATATTGTCCTTAATGTCATATTTCAAGGTGACTTGGATAAATGACAAAAGAGCCCATTTAGCAAAGATATTTTTCATCCTAATTGATATCCTATGTATAAAATATGAATTGCTGAATCAAAACAAAACAATATAGAGTAGTACAAAAAAGAAAAGTCTGTAAACAATTCCCCTTCTGAAATCACCCAAAAGTTCTTTATGTGAAATCTCAAAAACGAAAATGGAAAACATCAGATTTAATGCTGTGGTGTGTTACCTGTAGTGTCTCTGAAGTCTACTTTTGTCCTTGCTTGTTATGTAGAAGATGTGGTATTGTATATGTTTGCATGTATATGTGAGTAAATGCATATGCAGATACATATATGTATACATACTATTGATTTGTACAGTCTTCTTATGTTCTTACAGATTTAATGGTAAATTATTCTACAAAAAGATTTCCTAACAAAAATTAGACACTTTCATAATAATCATAAGAACAACTTTATGTGGCTTGGGAGGCAGAGGCGGGAGGATCGCAAGTTTGAGACCAGAGGCAGTCTGCGTAACTTAGTGAGACCCTGTCTCAAAAGGTAAAGAAAATGGGCTGGGGGCAAGCTTAATGATCCAGCACTTGCAAAGCATGCAGGCGCGAGGTCCTGGGTTCAACCCCCAGTACCAAAAAAATAAAAAACTACATATATATATGAAAAAAAATATGAAAAAACAATAAGTGGATTCCTTGAGATATCTTTCTGATTAAAGTGTTTTAATAAATAGGACCTTATGACATCCAACAAAAGAATGAATTCATCTGAAAAAAAAAAAAGACTAGGATGAAGTGTGAATGAACTGAAATAAAAGATTTTCAACAGAGAAATGTTACCTATTGAAATGACTGTTTTATGTTAGTGAGAGTCTTCTGTTCTGGAGGAGGGGTGGGGCCAAAGCACTGATCCTTTCATCTGCTCAGAACCTTTGCTTTCTGTCTTCATTTTGAGAAACTTCCCCTAATTCCACATGTGAAAGTAGAGGGGCTGCTCTTCCAAATAAGATTCTCTGTGCATAATATGGATTTCTGAGTGAGGGTGGGCCAATCAAAATCCATTTTAAGAATCATCATAGTGGAAATTTAGAGATGATGCAGAAACTTTCTCTATTGGTAACCTTCAAAGATGGAAGCATTGAAGCTTGGACAATGGATCATTCAACAAAATCAGTGTCTCAGGCAGTCTGAGCTCAATGGAGTGCACTCAATAAAGGGCTTTCTTTATTTCAATCACTGCCTTCAACTATCATCCTCCTAATATATACCTCTTCTCTTTGCAATATTGTGGGTAGAGTATAATCCATGACTTCCTTTCATTTTAATGAAAATCTGTGTCGGTCCAATTTGGAAGATGTTGCTCATACTCTATTTAATGCTCCTCTCCTTGTTCTTCTGTCATATTTGATCAACAGTATTTTTTCTCCTACCCTCTTCCTGTTTTAGGACAGATGGTGAAGGATTAAATGAGGAGATAAATATCTTTTTCTTTGAGGCCATTGTCAACTTCTCTTTGCAGGTAACATCTTTTTCCGAAGAGCACTCTCATGAAACACATGCGTGAACTGTACTATGACCTCTACATATTGTGGTTCTTTGTTTTGTGAGAACTTTCTGCTCTTCATTTCATCCCCCTTACCTCTCTCCAAGGATAGGCAGCCCTCTCAGGTGAGGCATCAGCAACACTACTTTAGCCTGTTTCCCTGGCAGACAGAAGGATCATATAACATGGGGGAGTAGGGGAGGAGGAAACTGCAGTCTTCTCTGCAATCTCTGGCTTTCTGTGGTGTCCTGGTATAGAAAAGCCACTATGTTAATTTGTATATCACAGTCCTAGTGACACCTGTGAGATTCTTTTAAGAACTTTGCCTCTGAGCTCAGAAATTGGTAGCATTAAGAGATCCCAATTTCACTATTATAATTCAGCCACTGGTCAAGATTTACAGGGACTTGTCAAGTGACTTTTAGCTTTGGGCCTTTAGCAAAACAAAACAAAACCTGTGAAAATAAAATCATTCCATCTGCCAGGGAAGAACTGAGGCCAACCCCACTGAGTAAAGAAGGAGTGGGAGCAAGAGTGGCTACCCTAGGTGTTTCCCTTTCTTGTTCATTGCCTCAGACTTCCCATGGTTTAGTTATATAAAGGCTCTTTTCTGCCAAAGGATATCAGTGTCTCTCAATACTATCTAGTAAAATCAACTGAAGCTAAATATCAGAATCAATGAAGAGAGGGAGAGAGAAAGAGAGAGAGAGAGAGAGAGAGAGAGAGAGAGAGAGAGTGCAAACATGCGACATTCCAGCTATACAGAGATTTTGAGACAATGATTCCAAGCACAGAACTAAGGCTTGGTGTCTTTTAAAAACTATGTGGTGCTCTAAAGTAGACAAATGCTCAGATACTCCCTCTAAGGAAATTCATACTTGACACTTATTGAGCTTAAAGTATTTTATTGATTTTTAAAGGCAACTTTTACAAATTCCTTCTGTATAAATGACTGATGGTATAGTTGATAAAAGCCTGAATCCTTACCACTGTGGCATCCAAACAAGTCAGATCTCAGAAGTGAAGTAGGGTTGGGCCTAGTAGCACTTGGATGGGAAACTGCTTGGGAATACCAGGTGCTGTATGCTTGGGAGAAGGACCTGGCAGCCCACTCGTGAAACGATCAGCCACAGAAAACCCTATTAATAGCAGGGAAGCACTAACAGTAGTGCAGGGCATGGCACACTTTTGGGAAGTGTTTAGCTCAGTTGGTAGAGTGCTGCCTTGCACTCTCTGAAGCCCTGGGTTCAATGCCTAGCCCTGTAAAAATGGGAGAAGGACATTGCAGCCCACTCCCAAAACAATCTCAAAACAATTCACCATTGGAAACCCTATGGATGACAGAGAAGCACTAACATAGTGCCAGGCATGTGACAGTGTTGGGAAGTGTTCGTTCTGTTGAACATAGGGTCACATGAGTTGGACTTGACTTGAAGGCATCTAACAACAACAACAACAGCAACAACAACATCAATAAGAGATTTACTAATTTTAAAACAGATAGAAAACAAATACATCCACTTGGAAGTCAGAAAGGATATTTTGGGTTATCAAAACCATCGTTGGGTAAAACATACTTCTACACATTCATTTTTATTTTCTGTCATGAGAGTTTACTCTGGTGCTCACTCATGTTCTCCATCAAGGGGGTACACCTTGGCCCCTTTTATATGTTTTATTTTGAGACAGGGTCTTGCTAAGCTGTGCATGCTCACTCTGGCCTCAAATTTGGGATCCTCCTACCTACACCTTCTATATTGCTGAGATTATAGACTTTAACACTCTCAAAGCACTCAGGGGGGTTAATTATCTAGTCTAGCCTTAGCATTCTCCAAAAACATGCTCTTGCTGCCTTTTGTTTCATTGTTGTTCTTGTTGTTAGGTGGTATCCAGTCAGGTCCAAATCATAGTTACCTTATATACAAGAGAAGGAAACACTCCCCATACTGTACCATGCCTGGCACTAGGTCAGTATTTCTCTGTTAGTCATAGGGTTTACAATGGCTGATTGTTTCAGGAGTGGGCTTCCAGGTCCTTCTCCCATTTTTTTGGTGCTGGAGATCAAAGCCAGGGCCTCAGAGAATGCAGAGTGGCCCTCTACCAACTGAGCTAAACCCCAGCCTCCTTTGTTTCATTAAATGTATCAAAAGGTTTGCATTCACACTGATGATTGATAAGAAGGAGCATGAAAGAAGGAAAAATACTTTTTTCTCATAATATGAAACATCACTTTGTTCTAGTAAAAACAGATATTATTTTGAAAGCCTAACCCCATTACATTTTGCTTAGTTTCACACATTTCCCAAATTCCAGGCTGTAGCATAAAAGATACAACAGAGCTGCATGTTATATTGTGAACTCTAAAGTCATGTCAAATTTTATAGCACTCACATGGAGAAGGTGGTGATATATTTTTATCCTTAAATACTTAATTAAAGTTTCATCTGGTGAGTAAATAGACTGACAAAAAATATTAAAAAACAAAAAAACAAAAAACAAAATATTACATACCTCTAAGTGAAATTAGGGCTGGGATTTAGCTCAGTGGGTAGAGCGCTGCGCTGCAGTCTCTGAGGTCCCGAGTTCAATTCCCAGCACCGCAGAAATGGGAGAAGAGCCTGGCAATCCACTCCCAAGGCAATCCCGAAGCAGTTAGCCATTGAAAACCCTATGAGGGTCGCTATGAGTCGGATACCGACTCGACGGCACCTAACAACAACAACAACAACAACAAGTGAAATTACTGCAGATCATACTACTGAGTATGTATTAATGTCTATAGCAGCATCCAGTCTCCTTCTGAGGATGGATGGGTGGTCATGCCATTTCTCCATCAGATTACCCTTGTGTTTTATTCCATAAGTGAGACAGTTCACTGATAAGTAGTAAATTCTACATTCCTTCCTTTGTACCCTGTTATGTTTTTCCACATGCACAGAAAATAGCTTTCTGCACTAAATGTCCAAATTGATTAATAAGCAAAGCAGATACTTTGAAGACGGCTGTATTTTCTGATACAAAACCCTGTACCACAAATATTTCCTTCTGATTCCTATTACATTGATAAAGAAACATGTCTCTTTAAGGCTTCACTTCAAAGTAGTTGATGATTTGTTTATTATAAATAATTTTACTAGATTTGCAATTTGGATGAGTCTGATATCTTGCCAAAAATGAATGAATCTTTAAAATAATTTCAGAGGAAAAACCACCACCACCACCACCACCACCACAACAACAAAACTATCCTTAATTCTAGCCTTTAAATGTTAAATCTAAACAGATAAAAGTGTTCTCATGGATGATGGAGAAGTTGGGATACAGAGGGCATGTCTGTTAACAAGAAAGATGGAGAGTTAAAGTAAGTAGTAAGTGCAGAAATCAAGTGCTTAAAAGCTTTCCCATAGAAATGCAAGGTGGTCTTGGTTCTGGGTCACAATGATCCTCTAATGGATCTGTGGGTTAGGCAGACAAGGAATGCATTGTTACAAGAACATGTACCTAGTTAGAAAAAAAGGTAGATGAAAAATGTTATGTTTTGTTCCTCAAATCAAAGAATATTAAGATAGAAATAACTTTGAGATCACCAATTTAACACCTTCCCTCTAAAACATTGAAAAGAATCTCCCATATGGTGTCAATTTGTTGTACTGTGGGGCTTATATTCTGCTATGATGCTGAAATCTATGCCACCATAGTTCAGATACCAGCAGGGTCACCCATAGTGGACAGATTTTAGCTGAGCTTCTTGATTAACACAGACTAGAGAGCAAGATTGGCAGCCCATTCCCTGTGAATAGAACAGAAATACCCTAAGATATAGTGCCAGAAAATGAGCCCCTCATGTTGAAAGCACTCAAATGATCACTAGGGAAAAGTCACATCCTCAAAGTAGAGTCTACCTTAATTATAAGAATAAGTAAAACACCAGGTACTTTCATTTGCTGATGGGGCATGACTCAAAATGAGGAAGAACTGTAAACATCTACTAATAATTGAAATAAAGAATGTATGTAGTATGAATCTAGGAAAATTAGAAATCATCAAGACAGAAATGGAACCCATAAATATGAATATTCTAGACATCAGTGAGCTAAAATGGACTAGCATGGGCCATTTTGAATCAGATAACCATATGGTTTGCTATGCTGGGAATGACAGATTGAAGAGAAATGGAGTTGCATTTTATTATTTAAAAATACATCTCAAGATCTGTCCTGCAGTACAATGCTTTCAATGATAAAATATCCATATGCCTACAAGGAAGCCCATCTAATATATTCAAATTTATGTGCCTACCAATAATGGTACAAATGAAGAAAGGGAAGATTTTCACCAGCTCCTGTAATCAGGATGTCCTGATAATTACTGGTGATTGGAATATAAAAGGTGGAAATAAAGAAGGTGGCTTAGTAGTTGGAAAATATAACCTTGGTAACAGAATGATACTGGAGATCACATGATAGAATTTTGTCAGATTAATGACATTGCAAATATATTTGCTCACCAAAACAAACAGAAGCTATATTCATGGAATTAACCAGGTGGAACCTACAAGAACCAAATTGACTACATTTGTGGAAAGAGGTGATGGAAAACTCAATATCAAAAGTCAGAAGAACACCAGATACTGATTGTGGATTAGACCATCAAAGGAAAACATGAAGTTTCAAACTGAAACTGAAGAAAAGTAGAACACGTATACAAGAGCCAAGGTAAGAACGTGAGTATATCCCACCTGGTTTCAGAGATCATCTCAAGAACAGGTTTGATGCATTAGACACTAATTATTGAAGACCAGATGAGTCTTGGCATGACATCAAATACATCATTCATGAGGAAAGCTAAAGGTTATTAAAAAGACAGAAAAAAAAAAGAAAAGTCCAAATTATATGTCAACAAAGACTCTGAAACTTGCCCTTGAATGTGCAGCAGCTAAAGTAAAAGAAAGAGATGATGGAGTTCCAGAACTAAATAGAAGATTTCAAAGGGCATCTCAAGTAGACAAAATCAAATATTATGATGACATATCAAAAAGCAGGAGATAGCAAACCAAAAGAGAAGAATATACTTTGTTTTCCTCAAGCTTAAAGAATTGAAGAAAAAATTCAAGTCTTGAGTAGTGATACTGAAGGATTCTACAGGGAAAATATTAAACAATTCAGGAAACATCAAAAGAAGATAGAAAGAATACATAGAGTCATTATATTAAATGCAATTGGTGGATGACCAACCATTTTAAGAGGTTGCATATAATCAGGAACCAATGACACTGAAGGACAAAGTGGAAGCTGCCTTGTAGGAATTGGTGAAACACAAGACTTCAGGAATTGATTGAATACCAACAGAGATGTTTCAACAAAACACTGCAGGCTATAGGTGCTCCCTTGTTTATGCAAAGAGATTTAGAAAACAGCTACCTGGTCAAGTGAAGGGAAGAGATCCATATTTCTGTGTATCCCCAAGAAAGGGGATCCAATCAAATGTGAAAATTATTGCACAATATCATTAATATCACACATAACTAAAATTTTGCCAAAGATCATTCAAAAGTAACAATGGCAGTCTATACAGAGGGAACTGCCAGAAAATCAAGCTGAATTTAGAAGAGGGTGTGGAATCAGGGACTTCTTGGCTGATGTCAAAAGGATATTCATCAAAAGCAGAGAACACCAAAAAATATCAATCAATATTTTATTAACTGTAAAAAGGCATTTGACTGTGTGGATCATAACAAATTATGGATAACACTGCAAAGAATAGGAATACCAGAAGGCTTAATTGTACCCATGAGAAGTCTGTACATGGAGCAGGAGGCAGTCATTCAAAGAGAATAAAGAAACATTGCCAGGATTAAAGTGATTAAAGTGAAGAAAGATGTGTGTCATGGTTGTTTCTTTTCACCATACCTCTTCAGTCTCTATGCTGAGGAAATAATCTGATAACCTGGACTTAATGAAAAGAATATGGCATAAGGATTGGAGAGGAGATTCATTAACAACCTGCAGTATGCAGATGATACAACTCTGCTTGCTGAAAGTGAAGAGGACTTGAAATATTTACTGATTAAGATCAAAGAACACAGCCTTCAGTATGGATTGTGCCTGAACGTCAACAAAACAAAAATCCTAACAACTGGTTCAGTAAGTAACTTCATAATAGATGGAGAAAAGACTGAGATTGCCCTAGATTTTGCTTTACTTGGTTCTATTATCAACACCCATGGAAGCAGCAGTGAAGAAATAAAAGATTTATCACATTGGGAAAAGCTGTTGCAAAAGACATCTTTAAACTGTTAAAAAGTAAAGATGTCACACTGAAGACAAAGGTGCACCTGACTCCTGCCATGGCATTTTCAGTCACATCATATGTTTGTAAAAGTTGGACAGTGAATAAGGAAGACAGAAGAAGAACTGATGCTTTTGAATTATGGTGCTGGAGATGAATATTGAATATACAATAAACTGTGAAAATAACCAACAGAGCTGCCTTAGAAAAAGTGCAACCAGAATGCTCCTTAGAAGCAAGGATGACTTGACTGCATCTTATGAATTTTGGCCATGTAATCAGGAGGGACCAATCCCTGGGGAAGAATATCATACTTGGGAGAGTGACAGGTCAGTGAGAAAATGGAAGACCCTCAACTAGATGGATTGAAACAGTGTCTGCAACAATGGGCTTAAACATAAAATGATTGTCTCCCTGGCCCAGAATCAGGGAGTGTTTTGCTCTGTTGGATATATATGTGTGCTATGAGTTGGACCCATTTTGATAGCAACCAACAACAAAAACAGTAGAGGTGAGCTGACTTCACAGGCCACATAACTGGAATGGTTCGTTTAACTGTGATCTCACAATTCCATATGATAGACAGAATTGTGCCAACCATAGCATCCTAAAGATGAATAAACAGTATCCTAAGAAGAGCAATGAAATAATTTTGAAACTTTGGCTAGAACCAAAATTAATTTTTCAAATGTTTCCTCATTTTTCTTCAAATTTCTAGAAAATCTATATATTATGTCTTTATTATTATTAATTTCCCTATGGATGGATATTATAAAACAGAAAAAAATGTAGACCAAAGATGTCTTTTTTCAGTTATATTAATTTTTAAATAATCAAACAAGGTAATTAAAAATTTTCAGTTGAACATTTTTTTTATTTGTCTTCATCTTCTCATCTGTTCTTTCTCTTCAGTTCTGAAACAATTCCTATCCCAAACTCATTAGGTATGGATTGGTGAAGAAGCCTGGGAGGATTGCTTTGCTGTTGTAGGGTCCCAAGTCAACCATTGAAGCCAGGTGATGGTAAAACTCATCTCACCATGGAGATGATGGGTGCCCATAGCATGGTGTTGGGTCCCATCTGTGATGATGAGGATATCTATATGCTTGAATAACCTGATGTTGTAACCAGAACCCAAACAGGATGAATACAAAGTCAATGTGTGTAATAGAGAATTATAGCAGGAGTAGCCTGGATCATTTCTCTGGGCCTGGCCTTCACACAGTTTATGCTGCTGATCTTAGGAAATTCCATAGTAGGAAATGGAAACATGGTCAGCCTGTTTCCTTTGCTTTTCAACTGTTAGATGCCCATTGAAGAATATACAACCTCACCCTCATTAGTAGCTGCATTCTGCTCTCTCCAAGATAGGAGGAAAGAGATATTTAGAAGAACTGAGGAAGACAGGAAAATAGATTAACTTGACACTATTGTGAGCATCCTCCACATGTCTTTTAGCTTATTGTGCTGTGGAGGCTTGCATATTACTGTGATGCTGAAATGTATGCCAGTATACCAGTATTTCAGACACCAGCAGTGCTATCTATGGTGGACAGATTTCAGCTAAGCTTCCAGACTAAGTCAGACTAAAGAGAAGAACATGGTAGCACACTCCCGAAATAATTAACCATTGAAATCCCTATGAGTGGCCAAGATGCACTGTCAAATAGAGTGCCAGAAAATTAGCTCCCCAGCTAGAAAGCTCTCCAAAAATGATGGTGGAAGAGTTGCCTCCTCAAAGTAGAGTCTACCTTAATGACAGAAATGGAGTAAAGCCCTAGAGACCTCCATATGCTCATGTGGCAGGACTCAAAATGAGAAGAAACATAGTGACTGCAAGAATGGGTTCAAACATAAAAAAATAGTGTGCATGGTGCAGTGTTGCATAGTGTTTCTGTTGTATTTATGGGTGATATATTGGTTCTGATTTGACAGCACTTAATGTATATATCTATCTGCTGTGAGAATAGTGTCTTCTGGACCAATCCAAGTCAAAAGTTGACCCTCTTCTTGTTTCCACAGAGCTCCATGTCTGGGAGCTTTCACCCTGCAGGCATACTCTGGGATGTGGCTTACAGGTCCCCATGCTGTTGATGATATTGTTGTGTGCCACAAAATTGGTTACAACTCATAGTGACCTTATGTATAATAGAACAAAACAGTATTTGACACTGTGCCATGCACATGATATTTTTATGTATAAGCCCATTGTTACAGTCACTGTGTCAAACCAATTAGTTTAGGGTCTGCCTTTTTTTTCCCACTGACCTGCCATTCTCCCAAATATGATATCTATCTTTCTCCAGGGACTGGTCCCTCCTGACATTCAAAATTCAAAAGATACAGTCTAGCCATCCTTGCTTCCAAGGAAAACTCTGGTTGCACTTCCTCTAGGACAGATCTGTTGGTTCTTTTGGCAGCCCATGGTATATTCTACATTCATCTCCAACACCATAATTCAAAAGCATCATTTTCTTTCTTGTCTCTCTTATTCAATGTCCAGCTTTTCACAACCATATTATTCAAGTGAAAATACCATGGTATGAGTCAAGCACACATTCTTCCTCAATGTGATATCATTATTTTTCAAAACTTTAAAAAAGTCTTCAGCAGTAGCTTTTCACAATACATTGTATCTGTTGATTTCTTGACTGAAGCTTCCACGGCTGTTGTTTGTAGATCCAAGTAAAGCAAATTCTTGGACAACCTCAATCTCTTTTCATTTATCATGAAGTTGCGTACTGACTCAGTTGTAAGGGGGTTTGCTTCTTAATGTTGAGGTACAATAAATACTGAAAGCTGTGTTCTTTGATCATCAGTGAATGTTTCAAACCCTCTTCTTTCAGCAAGCAGAGTTGTGTCATCTTTATGATGCAGGTTAACGAGTCTTCCTCCAATCCTGATGCTTCTCAGATTATTTGCTCAGTATAGAGATTGGAGAGGTACGGTGAAAAGACGCTCTGACACACACCTTTCCTGACTTTAAACTAGGCAATGTTTCCTTGTTCTATTGGAACAACTGCATCCTGTTCCAGGTACAAATTCCTTATGAGTACAATTAAGTGTTCTGGTATTCTCATTCTTCCCAATATTATCCATAATTTATTGTAATCCCATAGTAAAATACCTTTGCAAGGTTAGTAAAACACAGATAGACATTTTTGTAGTTTTCTCCGCTTTTAGCTAATGTCCATCTGGCTTCAACAATGATGTCCCTGATTCTATACCTTTTCATGAATCCAGCTTGATATTCCAGCAGTTCCCTGTCACTTTTGAATGATCTGTAGAAAATTTTTATTTGTGTTAGATATTAATGATATTGTTCTATAATTTCTGCATCCAGTTAGATCCTTTCTCTTGGGAATGGGCACAAATATGGATCACTTCCTGCCAGTTGGCCACGTAGCTGTTTTCCAAGTCTTTGGCATAAACAATTGAGTACTTATAGTGCAGCACATGCTTGTTGAACTATCTCTATTTATATTCTATTTATTCCTGAGACTTTGTGTTTGGCAATTCCTTCAAGGCATCTTCCACTTCTTCCTTCAGTGCCATTGGCTCTGGATCATGAGAAAACTCTTGAAATGGTTGATCATCAATCAATTCTCTTTGGTATAATGACTCTGTGTATTCCTCCCATCTTCTTCTGATGTTTCCTGCATCATTTCATATTTGCCATGTAGAATCCTTCACTATTGCCACTGAAGGCTTGAATTTTTTCTACAATTCCTTAAACTTGAGAAAATCTGAGTATGTTCTTCCCTTTTGGTTTTCTATCTCTCCAGCTCTTTGCACATGTCACTATAATTTTTGGCTTTGTCTTCTCAAGCTGTCCTTTCAAATCTTCCTTTTAGGTCTTTTACTTTGTCATGTCTTCCTTTTACTTAAGGTCCTGGACTTTCCTGCTGCTCTTTTTTCTCAAACCATTTCCCCAACAACCTTGCTCTGAAGGTGTCCTAGTGCATCACCAGGCAGCTTGTAGGCAATAGCACTTGGAGAAATTCCTGGAATGCTCACCTACTCTTGCCTAGCCCTTGTTCTCTCTCTTGATCACTCTCTTTCCTCTCTGTTGCACAGGAAAGTTGCATCTGAACCATAAATGCAGCAAGTGCCACTTTTTCTGCTGTATGAAGCAGCTTCAGGTAGCCTCTCATTGGTATGATTTCCTACCTATCATACAGTCATCAGTTCACTGGAGCCCTAAGTTCCAGGGGACATAATTCAAATTCTAAACTCTCCAGTTTGTCCCTTAGATTTGAAATGAGGATGGTGGGCATCTCCCTTCTCTTTCCATGGGAGAGGAATAAAGATAATGGGAGATTACACCTACAGCTTCATCTAGAGATATTCTTTCACCAAATTTAACTTCCTTGACCATTATACTGGGGCACATATATCACTGAGTGGATAAGGAGACAAATACTTATAAGGGAGTTTTATGCTATATTGGGAGACGTTTTAATGCTTCTCTTTGCATAACATTCTAGTTTTCCAAACTTTCCACAAAAGTCTGTGTCCTCTTATATGTTTGCAACATATGGTAGTGTTGTCATCCTAGCTTCTCTTCTCATTGGCAGATTTGTGTAAATCATTCTGGCTGATGACTTGTGAAGGTAAATGATGGATATCACATGTAGGCAGGACCATATAATGCAGAGGCCAAGTTTATCAGGGTCCTCTTTCATTCTATCATGGCAATTGAGAGTAATCTAGAAAAAGTCCTTCTCCTAGCCTACATCTCAGGGTAAAGATGCTGAAGAAATACCAGAAAAACTTCAATAACATATAGCTTGAGCAAGAAATAATCTTTATAGCAGATTCCATGGAAGGCTTTTGGGTTGATTTTTACCATAGCATAACCTAAGCAATTTAGGCTGATTCAGAATTTTTGCAAACATATCAAAGTGCTTCCTTTTGGAATCTAGAAGCACTTGTACCAATTCATTCATTCATTCCTCTTTTTCTTCCTTTCTTCCTTTCCTCCCTTTATGCCTTTTGGGACCTCTGCTAAAACTATGCCAGAGCCAGGCACCATGGCACATTCTTGTAATCCCAGCAATTTAAGAGGCTGAGGCAGGAGATCATGAGTTCAAGGACTATCTCAAACTAAAAAATTAAAAAGGAGTTTCAGGTGTCAGCTCAGTGGTAGAGCACTTGTCTAGTATGCATGAGGCCTTGACTTCAACCCCCCAGTACCACAAAATAATAAAATAAGTAAATACATGTATACATATGTATATAAATAAATAAATAAATAAATAAAGGTTTGACCAGAGTCTGGTTTTGCATTCAGACAGTCCTTACATTAGTGGTTAGCAGTCTGGAATCTGTGAAACAGACTACCTATCTCCAAACCCTGAGAAGACTGCTTCCTGGCTCTGTGTCCTTGGGCACATTTGCCCACTCTGTATCTCAGATTTCTCATCTGCACATCATGGGATAGTAACAGTGACAATGCCATAGGTTTTTTTTGAAGATGATTACAGCTAATATGTTAATGAACTTAGATTAGCACATGCCCCAGAGCCAATTCTGTGACATGTTTATTAATAAGTGTGATATCATTTTTGTGTTCCATCACCAGTCAGGTTTAGCTATAATGTTCCCAGCTTGCTACTCTTCCTCATTCTGCTCCCTGCTTTGTGGTGATACTAAAGTGTGCCCCCGCTAGTCTATGCTGAAAGACCACATGCATAAGTCAGCACATCTGTTAGTACTTCTAGGAGATTCTTAATTGTTTGATCCAGGCTTGCTCACAGTTCCAACTTCAGATACTTCTCAGGTCTTATCAATTTCTATAATTTGTGCTACTATAATTTTTGTTTAGACTGATCTGTACAATGCAAGGTTGCAGCAAGCTTTCTTCCTGTATGTTTAGCAAAATACCAAAGGCAGATAATTTATTAATTTAAGTTTGTATCATATTTATGACCCATTGTTTGATGATAGGAGGAGATATATTGATCCAGAATTTTGGAGAAGGGACATATATGGAGCAACTTTCTGAATTGTTATGACAACCTGAGTGAGGTATTTTTATTTTATTTATTTTATTTTGTTTTATTTTATTTTAAGAATTGCTGTTATTAAAATAACATCTCTTTAAGCAATACTAACAAACACTCCCTGCTTATACCTACCTTGTATTATTGACACTTAACTATGTCTTAGATAATTTGGAGACAAGGTGATCCTGGATTTAGTATTGTGGGGTCAGGTTGTGGTGAATGGCAGAAAATAAACCAGACAGAAAATCTAATTCTAGTCGTAGGCATGGTGCTTCTGTTTTGGAAAAAGTAAGTTGTATGTCATTAGTTTTATATATTTCATATATCTACATCTACTACAATGACTCTCAGAAGTTCCTAATTAGAATATGATACTTGACAATTTATTAGCAATTTTATAATAATTTGAGAAGAATAACATTTCTTATGTGAATTGTTAACATATCCTCTTTCTTCACTTTTTATATCGAAACTAATGGAAATATTTCTCTGAAATCTAAGATAACCTTGGAATGAGTCTACTTTCTTAGAGTATATGTTCTCCTTGGACATTTATTAGGGACCCTAGCATTTTATTCTGCTGTAAATTTTAGTTGCTGTCCTATTCTTTACAACCAACTTTTCAAGGTTTAATGTCAATTCCTAATTTGACTTTAAACTTGGCAAGTTTTTGAGTATATGTGACATATTATCAGCTTCAGCTTTCCTCATTAATCTTTCCTGCTTTTGTTGAATTCCTTTGGGAAGCAGGAAAGACAACCATGAGGCCAGTCAACATCAATTTTAATTGTTATTTGTGGGAAGTAGATAGGCTCAGATTCTTGCTGAAAGTGAATTCTATGTATAGTCCTTTGGTGAAGAATAGTGTAGGAAAAAACGCATGCAGGAGGCACATGTCTCCCAAAAATAGGTCATTAAAATCAATGTTTTTTGAATACAAATTTTTTTTTATCTAGTATTATTTTATGCATACAATCCAAGAAAAATGACTGATCCATGTATGTTTTATTGTTTTTCAGCATAGAATTTAGACTTTCAAATCTCAGCCCCAGCTTCTGAAAGAAGCTTGACTGCTTTTGGTTTTCCCTGAAATTCACATTTTGTTAGAATTACATGAGCACATACCTAGGATTTTCTTAAGAAATGTTTATAAATTTTAACAGAAACCAGAATAAAGACCTGAGGTTCTATATATAAATTACAGCAAGTGCTGTATTTAATTTTATTTATTTATTTATTTATTTATTTATATTTATTTATTTTTTGTGGTACTGGGGGTTGAACCCAAGGTCTTGCGTTTGCATGCTTTGCAAGTGCTGGGCCACTGAGCTGCCGCCTCCAGCCTTTTTTTTTTTTTTTTTTTTTTTTTTTTTTTTTTTTTTTTTTTTTTTTTTTTTTTTTTTTTTTTTTTTTTTTTTTTTTTTTTTTTTTTTTTTTTTTTT
>VMDO01013655.1:0-27717 GCA_007922755.1 Pedetes capensis | reverse complement strand
AGCAGGGCACAATCTACACTCCTGTAATGCCAGTGACTTGGGAGGCTGAAGCAGGAGGATCATGTGTTCAAAGCCAGAGGCAGACTGATTAATTTAATGAGACTCTAAAATAAACAAACAAAAAAAAAAATAATGGTCTAGAGGGTGCAGACCAATGGTAAAGCATTTGCAAAGAATATGAGAGACCTTTTCTTTAACTCTCAAGGACTGAAAAATAAATAAAATTTTACATAATATAGCAACTATATCATATGAAATTAATTTATTAAACAAGTACAACAATAAGCAGCCACAAGTTTTATTCTAATATAACCTTCAATTATATTTGATGGGCTGAAGTTTAGCTGAGTTGGTAAAATGCTGAGCTGCACTCTCTAAGGACCCGGGTTCCATCCCCAGTGTGCCTAAAATGGGAGAAGGACATGGCAATCCACTTTGAAAGCAATCCCCAAATAATCAGCCATTGAAAACTTTATTATAAGGGTCACTATGAGTTGCACCAACTCTACAGCACCCAACAACAACAACTGTATTTTATGATGCAAAGATGATAGCTTATTGTTTTGTAAATCCTATTTTCTAATATAGTAATTTAGAGAAATTCTTTCCTCAGGGTCAAGGAGTTTAGAAAAGTTTTCTTAAATAGATTTTGATAAATATCTTTGGGAAAAGTTGGCTAGACTTAAGAGTATCCTAAGCCTTACAACAAAACAATCTGATTTTACTTCTTCTTGGAGTTATCAGTTTATCTTTAGAAACCTTTACACAAGTTTCTAGAGATCATCAATTGTATCTGTCAGCCTCTTCTATGTTCTTAACTTCAATTCTTACCTCCCTAAATATTATGTTATACCTTAATCCCATGCAAGATAATATACTAAGTAATTGTCTATTGTTCCTAAGACCCTAAAGTAGGTATATCATTATCAAACTCTTATAAGTAATGACAGCCACTTATGAGAAACTAAGCAACTTTGCCAAAGTCTCAGTTAATGGTAGCACAAATCCTCAAACTCAGATACAATTGTTGTTAAGACAGTTCTTACTATTCTACAACTCTGTTACTAAAGGTGTAATCTAATTTTAATGCACGATTTGCATAAAACCTGAGACCTTTTGACAAGAAAACTTAGACCGTTTAATATGTCTTGAGCTACATTTCATATTTTCTAAATTGATGAAATCATGACTGTCCTTTTTCATTGGGTTTATTCAAGCAATCTCTTCCTCTTGCACCAGCGGTTCCTCTTAAAGCTTCCATGATTGCATTGTAAACCTCACGACCTAATTTTGTTTTGTTTTCCTGGGGCTTCGGTAAAACTATTTGTATATTCCAGCCTGGCTGCCTATGTCTGCTACAGAAAATTGAGGTCCAGGCACTCTTGGTCCAAGGTAAAGGTGGAAAAGGTGTACCCTTCTGGGACCAGGGTGAAAGTAGCTCACTTCTGACTGTGATGATGTTTTTAGGTGCAGTCAACTCGATGTCCAACTTATAGGACCATATGTACAACAGATGGAACACTATTGTTGTGCTTCTCTGCTGTTCATAGAGTTTTCAATGGCTGATTGTATTTTGGGCCTGCAACTTCAGTATTTCCTGGTAGTCTCCCATCCAAGTATTAACCAGGTCTGACCCTGCTTAGCTTCTGAGGCCTGATGGGATCAGACACCACAGTGGTACAGCTTCAGGGGCTGACTGTGCAAGATCTTGACATTATATAAGAATCTGAGGAAAAGTTCTCTTTTGAAACTCATTGCCCCACTTTCTTAGGGGAGATTGCTCACCCTCACCTCATCTCAGTGGTGGTCATATTTCTATTCCCATTTTCACATGAAGAAATTGGAGATTATAAAGGCAATGAAACTTATGTGGAGTCACTTTGATGGTTCGTGGGAAAGCTGTAATTCAGTATCAGTTGTTTTCATCAGGTGCCCACTACTGAAACAAAACTTGAGATGATCAACTTACAAATAATTGCATTTGATTTTTTTCTCAGTTTTGAGATTTCAGTCCTTGACCAACTGGACACAATACTTTGGACCTACAGTGGCACATCACGGCAGGAGCCCATAATAGAACAATACTGCTCATCTCTGGAATATGAAAGACAAGAAGAGAATAGGGTCCTCCAGTCTCCTTTAAGAATATGCCCGCAGTGACCTAAAATCTCCCAGGAGGCTTTAGATCTTAAAGTTTCCACTTCCTCCCAATAGTGCAAAGCTAGTAACAGAGCTTTTAACACATGGACCTTTAGGAGCATTCTACAAAAATTATAGCATCAATTGTTTCTGAATTTGAATAAATTGCAAAGTGCTCCTTATGCCACATGGAGCATATAAAAACAAGGAATGCTTGGGAACCAGAGGACATAAGAGAGAGAGAGAGAGACTGAGGCCTTAGTTTGCTCTCCTAGGATAGATTATCAAGCCTATGAAGATGACATACAATCAAAAGTGAACTCCCACCTATATCTGAGAAATCAGTTTATATTTACCATATGCATTGCTTATATATTACTTATACTAACCTTGATACTTGTCACTTGCATGTAAGTAGTATGGTCACTACTCATAAAGGAAACTATTATTAAATGGTTCCAAAAGTCAAAAAGGAAAACAAAGATGTTGTTGCTGTTAGGTGCTATCCAGTTGTGTCTAACTCATAGCAACCCTCATAGGGTTTTCAATGGCTAATTGTTTTGGGATTACCCTGGGAGTGGAATGCCAAGTCCTTCTCCCATTTTTGTGGTGCTGGGATTCAAACCTGTTACTTCAGAGACATCAGAGTAGTGCCCTACCAACTGAGCTAAATCCCAACTAACAAAGATATAGTATTATTATGATAATTATTATAAGAAATGAAAAGGCTAAGTTGAATCTGATTTTAAACATGAGTGTGTGGAGATGAATAGTAATGTACCCTTTGCCCTCTGATATGTCACCGGAATTCACTGACAATAGATACATTAAATAGGAGAGAATGGGACAGAGGAGAGAGCCCCAACTCTCCCTAAGGTTACCTGGCTAGAAGTTAAGCACTATTTAGAATGTTAATTTCATAGGTCTTTATTATAAACACTCTTTAATTTTTATTTATTGATTTAACTTATTTTCTTAATGCAGAGCAAAACCGTCCAACTGTCAGGATAGCAGTCAAACCCATCCCCTTGATGCCTGGCTGCCTTAAGTGGGGAGCTCTCAGCCAAGAAGCTCCTTGTTTGGTTTAGAACACTCCACAGTTATCTCCGAGGAAACTAGGCCATCTTTAAGGACCACTGTAACCACATCTGCTGCTGCCACCAGGACACCTGCTTTAGGAGGCCCTGCTCCAGTCCTGACCACTCCAGGCAATTTGTACTGGCTTTGGAAGACTCTGCTCTGGGCGAGACAAGCCCAAGTGAACTCTGGATGACACTGCTCACCCGGCAGCTGTTATCACTCATATTAGGAAGGAGAACACCTCCTCAAAGAGTCAGCAAAAAGCTTGTGATTGGTGCAATGTGAGGCTCCTGCTGGCTTCATAAGTGAAGCTTTTGATGGGTACATGTGTAAGGCTTTAGTTGGTGGGACTAGAAGCCATGCACATGCAGGACTGTGATTGGTAGATTTTTAATCTGAGCACAATCATACCACACTATTTTTCTAGCTACACAGTGGGCTATTTCTGTCTTCTCAGGTCAGCCCAAGAGACTACAGTCCTGTGTACAACCCCCAGTGATGTTGCCCCAATAAAGGCTTCTCCAAATTTTATTTATTTATTTATTGGGTACTACTGGGGATTGAACACAGGGCCTCACTTGCTAAAGCAAGTGCCGTACCACTGAAATGTACCTCTAGCCTTTTATTATTTTTATTTATTATTTTTTTATTTTGAGAAGAGGTCTGGCTAAGTTGTAGAGGCTACCTCTGGCCTCAAATTCACAATCCTCCTGCCTCAGCCTCCCAGGTTTCTAGGATTACAGATGTGTGCATCAGTGCCTGGCTTCAAATGTTCTCTTCTTGCCTCCTTATGGTCATTATCATGGGTAGAGTAGTTGTTCAAAGAACAGAAGAGTACCTCAAACCCACTCTGTAGCAAAGATAAGGCAGTTGAAGTTTTCCAAGTAGTAACTGGGAGCAGAAATTGTGGAGAGCTGAGACTGTGGAAGATGTAAGGCTTTGAAGAGCCCAAGGTAAGAGTTGTAAGCCTTGGGCCCTGAAGGAGATCCTGAGCTCCACCAAGGATAAATAGGTGAGGGTATTTACACACACAGCTCAGGATCTGTAACAGTAGCCTGTGGGCACTGGGCTGCTGGATCTCAAAGCCCAGGACAGTAAGTATCTGAAATGTGCACCTACAGGTATATGTGTCTGGTTTTGAAATCTTGAAGCAGTAAGCCTCTAGTTCTCAGGGCCAGAAGCCATACCCTTCTGGCTGTGAGATCCCAGAGCTTGCTCCGACCTGAGCAATGATAAGCCTCTTGGGTTTTAAAGCTAGAGCCATAAATTTCTAGTTCTCAGGACCTAAACCTATAAGCTCTGGGTTTTAAACACAGCCCTTAAGTGTTTTTCACTCAAGAGCTTAGTAATACCAACACTAAGGGAGCTTCCCTTTGCCTATTTGTGATTTCTGTTCAAAGAAAGCAAAAGACCTCCCGCCAGCCATTTGTGACAAGATGCATGTAAATTTATAAACCTGTGAAAGATTAATAAACTAATCATAGCATAGGAAAAAAATCACAGGAGTGTGATTATCCATAAGTCCAATATGATTTAAAAATTTATGTATACTTTTTCTATAGCAAAGGGAGAGAATGAAAAGTGTACATAATTTTTAAAAGAATGGTAAATTACTTTTGCAGGACTCTGGTAGAGTGAGAGATGTATATAGTATCCTGAAATGAAGTTCATTATGCCCATAGAGGAGAGAGTGCATTGTAAATGTTACTGGTACACAAATAGAAGGCAATGGTTTATGACAAGTCTGTTCAGGTATATTGACAAATGTCAATCTTTTTTTCATGCAGTATAAGTTTAGTTTTTAAACATTGAGGAAAGGAACTAGAGGCAGGTCTGGACTTTAGACATGAGCGGACTTTGCAGAAAGACTCTTCTTGCTTTTGGAATAGATGGATGGGGAAATAAGACAATCTTAGAGGGACATTGATTCTAACCCTGCATTTAAGGATTTTTAGTTTACTTTAGATCACTTGCTCAGCATAACACAAAGAGGCCTCATTTCTGGTGTCATTTTCTAATCCTAAAAAAGCAAATGGTTTTTGAAAAAATGTGCAAGTATCTTTTTTTAAAACTTAAAAGCCAAGCAGGGTTTGCATTTGCCTTTACATGTATGTGTTTATATTTATTTATTTATAAAGTAGCTATTCATGTGAAATCTAGATCCTGTGGAGTGGCTGCAGGTGTTTAATTGCTTGCCATAAGCAAACCATTACTGCACTGTAGCTCTATTATAGTACATGGAGAAACAGCTATATGTAGAAATAGCTTTTAAGTAAAGTTTTACACCCTATTTTGCAGCCAGTTTCCCCTCCATCTTAAAATCTTACGTTAGTTTATTTCGTCTAGTGCTGTTTATTTATTTTTTATTTTTTGTAATGGACCAGGAGGATGGGAAATTCTGCTG
Source organism: Pedetes capensis (assembly GCA_007922755.1). Lineage (NCBI taxonomy): Eukaryota > Metazoa > Chordata > Mammalia > Rodentia > Pedetidae > Pedetes > Pedetes capensis. Next base: position 22,094 of record VMDO01013655.1, on the reverse strand, counting down.
TCTTATTTTCCTTGTCATACACTGTTTAGAAGTTGAGAAGGGTATAAGGATATACTTTCCCAAAATATGACATTGGCAAATGGATTATTTTGAGCTAAAGGCCACTGAGAGCCAGCAGATGAAGGAAAAAATCTAAAACCAAGGCAACGTTTTCTTTTGTGACGGAAATTTCTATTTGTATTGATGTCTTACAGAGGAATAGAAGGATTTTTGACAGTTCTTATCAATGGAAGAGCATGCTCACGGGCATATACACATGTTAATAAGCTTGTTGCTTTATTCTTCTTGTTATGTCTTTGTCCAGTCTACCTTACACAGACCAAGTTAGAGACCCTAAGACAGTAAAGAAAATTACACTTTTTTCCTCCACATTTAAGGGAATGAAGAAGTCCACACTTACTTGCCTGCCTTACTCATGCAGGAGTGTGGATGAGCATGCTAGTAAACAAAAGGATTAATGTGATCGTGGGTTATCACCATATTAGTTAATTAGGCAATGCCTGGGATAGTAATATAGTATTTCTTGAAATACATATATCCTTGTGGCAGCTTAATTCATTATATTCCTTCTGCTAAAAATAGTAGTTGCTATTATTTCCTTAGGTTCACTTGTTAGTTGTACAAGACCAAAAATATCTTTCTCAACTCATCTTAGGCTCATGGATGAAGCTCTTATGATAAAAGGTAGATTAATAACAGAAAGGGCTGGGATTTAGCTCAGATGGTAGAGCACTGCGCTGCAGTCTCTGAGGTCCCAAGTTCAATTCCCAGTACTGCAAAAATGGGAGAAGGGCCTGGTAATCCACTCCCAAGGCAATCCCAAAATGGTCAGCCATTGAAAACCCTATGAGGGTCGCTATGAGTTGGATACCGACTTGATGGCACCTAACAACAACAACAATAGCAGAAAAATAAACTTTTTTTTTCAGTATGAGGTTATTGAACCTAGAGCCATCACTACTGATCTGTACTCTCGGCCTCCCTTTTGGAAACAAGGTCTTGCTAAGTTGTGCAGGGTGCCTCTGGCCTCAAATTCACAATCATCATGCCTCAGCCTCCTGAGTCACTAGGATCAAAAATGTGCACCACAGTACCTGGTGCAGCAAGAACTCTTTTAAAATTAAGCTTTATGTGACATGGTAGTCTTCATCAGGAAATGAAGATCCAAAGGAATGGTGATTGTTGTCCCTGTTTGGTGCCATCGTATCAGATCTGACACATAGCGACCTTATGTACAGCAGAATGAACACCGTCCCCCGCCCCTGACACTGTGCCAAGTCTGGCACTATGTCATAGAGTTTTCAATGGCTGATTGTTTGGGGAGTGGGCTGCCAGGTCCTTCTCCCCAGCTTGCAGCACCTGGTGTTCCCAGGCTCTCTCCCATCCAAGGACTAACCAGGCTGACTCTGCTTAGCTTCTGAAATCAGGCAAGATTGGATGCCAGGGTGGTATGGCTACAGACAAAAGAATGGTTAAACCTGTATACTTTTCTAGGTTTGATGAGGAGTGGAGAGTCTTGAAGAAATATAATAGGACAAAGAGGGACAACTTACTGGTGATTCCTGGCATAGGGTGGAGGGAGTGCTTGGCAAAGCCTGTTTGATCACATGCATTTCTTTGGCCCTTCATCTCAGAGATAGAAATGTTCCTATCATTCAGGCACAGGTTCAGGGAGGGCACCTCTCATATGAGAGTCTTATAACTTGTTTTCTGACCTTCTCTGAAGCATTTGTAGTTTTTAGGACCTGCATCAGTGAAGAATGGGAAAGGGTCAGGGGATACTCTGGCTTCTGCTATTTTTTATATTCCAAGGTAGCATATTTTGGGCTAGTGTATCCTAGTGTATCCTGAAATTCCATCATTAGATGTTCAGGTTTCAATGTTTCTCCTCTCTCTGATCTTGGCACAAGTAATAGGATCAACCGTTTTCTGCTAATCTTTTGAAGCAGATTTTGTACACATAACCACACACACATATACATATTAATTCCATTTTTTAATTTAATTGATGATAATAAAAAAGAATGAAAGAGTAATAGTGATTAGGAGTGTCACTAATTTTTCCATATTTTAATTTTTAAAGAAGCTGCTACTGTACCTTCTTACCAACTGAATCAAACATTTCAATTTTATTTATATGTTTCTGCATATGTGTATGTTTGTGTTTATTTATGTTTCCTTTTTGAAGCCAGTGCAATTGTTATCCTTATGGTAACATGAACGTTTAATTGTAGAACATTTAAGTTTTTCAAATTCCTTGGTTTCTATCAGCTATCTTTTTAATGAGATATGGTCTGAAAATAAATTGGATGAAGGGAATTTTACCTTATGATTAGATATGATAGCTTTCCTAAGTGATCTAGATTTAAAAAAAAATCATATATGGCAGGAAATAAACAGGATTAATGTAGAAAAATAGTAACATTTTTAATATGAGAATTGTTATTTCCTGTCATAATTTCTCCATTTTTAAAAATTTAACTGTCACTTCTAACCACCTTTCCGAAAACCAATTTCATTTAAAAAACCCACTCACCTCCAAGTTGCCCAGTAAGTTGTATGGGGACACTCAACTGGACCACTGAATCCAGCCAACTCTTTCTAGTATCCACTAAACTGTATTATTTATCCATCCCTATAAAAAATCTGCATAATATATTCAAACACAATATAAATTTAACTTAAAAAAACAGTAGGCAGAAATGGATAAGAGAGAGAGAGAAGTTATAAAGAGGACTGCATAAACATTTGTGAAAAGTTTGCATTTCATGGTAATGCAAGAAATAAGGGCACATTTATATAACAAAAAGTAATATTCCACTCTATGTCCCTTTATGACCTTGTAATGTTTTTATAATATGGGAAAAATTAGGGTTAGAGAAATATGGGCCTGGTACAAATACTATTCATATAGGTTCTAAAATAGTAATCAGGTAAATGTGGATAATGAAACTACACATGATTAACTTAGACAGTAGACAATAATAGAAAACAAACAAAAATTCCTTGTATTTTAGAGAAAATAACATGACTCAGTTAAAGAATCATCTTATATGATATGTTGTTGTTAGGTGTCATTGAGTGGGGTCCAACTTATAGTGACCCTATGTACAACAGATGAAACACTACCCAACACTGTGCCATGCCCAGTACTATTGTCAGTGTTTCTTTGCTATTCAAACGGTTTCCAATTGCATATTGTTTGGGGAATGGATTGCCAGTTTCTTCTCTTGCAGCACGTGGTATTCCCAGGAGGTACCCCATCCAAGGACTAACCAGGTCCACTCTGCTTAGCTTCCAAGATCAGGTGGGATCAGATGCTAGGGTGCTATGATCACAGACCTTTTATGATATAGGAAAACTTAAATGGCCCATTTATGTTTATTTAAGCAATATATTTATGAGAACTTGATTTATTTTCCATTAGTTGAAATTACTTGTTGAAAAAAAATAAAACAGGCTAGAAAAAATCACAGGGAATGTTTGTTGCTTGTTGGAGGTAGTCATTTAATTGTCAAAAAAAAAAAAAAAAAAAAAAGGAAACAACTTATAAATGTATCCCCAACTAAGGTGTTTTAGGTTTTCTAATAAGATACTATTTTAACTTAAATTCTAGTATAAGCTGTTGGATGGAATGGCGAAAGGAGAATTTACCATTTGGAACTCAAGAAAATGTCTCTTTTTGGTATATACTAGAACTTCAGCTATTGAGGTCAGAGTCTTGCTTCTCACTTGGACACTAAACAAGGCCACACATCATGTTATATATTAAAACCAGACCCCATCCATTGTCTAAGTGAAAATTAACAATAGGAATGATTCAAAGACAGTATCAGTTACTAGAAAATAAGAACTACCCTTTCTCTAATCACAAAGAAATAAAAATGAAAGATGGTTTCACTGTCCAACTCATAGTGACCCTCATAGGGTTTTTCAATGGCTGGCTGCTTTAGGATTGCCTTGGCAGTGGATTGCCACATCCTTCCCCCACTTTTGCGGTGCTGGGAAAATGTTTATAAGTTTCTCAGTTGTACTTGCAAACATTATCTAATAGGTGGATATTACGGTATTTGCCTAATTCTTAACAATTCTCTTGAAACTGGAAACAGTCCTCTCTAAGGAAGAAAATTCCAGTGTCTGTTTTCTGTAACAAGTAGATTAGAAAGTAGTAAAATTAGCAAAAATGGAAGAAGATTGTTGAGTTAGAACTATTGCTCTGAGGGACATTTGTGTTATTGGAAGAGAGGGTAACAATGTTAGTAGAAACAGAGTAAAAGACAGTAAGTGTGGCAGCCTGTGTAGAGGTCACCTAAACCTTCTGGAAAGACAGACAAAATAAAGGGTCAGAAATTAAAGAATGTTTACATTCTTACAACCTCATATGGAAGGGCAGCCAAAAGCAGTGTTGAATTTTGACAAACTGGAGCAGGGCCTTCAACTGAGATTTAAAGTGCACATTCTCTACAACTGGTTGCTCTGGTAATAAGGATGCTTACAATGTGCTAATGAATTAGAAAAACCACCTCATTGAAATGAAGTAAACAGTAATTGAAAAGCAGAGCCACATGAATTCCATGAAGATGCTTGTTGCAAGAAATTCTGAGGGAAGCTTAAAGAGATTTGTTCCTTAAAGTTGTGAGATCATGGATGAAGAATTAACTGATTTCAAAGAATTTCTTGGTTCTGCCATTTCCACCACTGATTCACACAAATCCACACCCTCTAGATAAGACACGCAGATTGTCTTTGCACTTTGCGGGCACTCGCGCGCGTGTGTGTGTATTACCACTTGGAAGCAATTGTAGACTGTAAGATCAAAGTTGAAGGCCTGACAGACTTAGCAAAAGAAAAATAAAAAGCAAGCCAACTTATTAAATTTAAACTCTGGATAAATAGTTTTAGTGTAAATATGTTCCATGTGATATTTAGGAAAACAATGCAGTATATTTTCTATAATACATATTCTTGTTAGGTGCCATAGAGTCAGGTACCACTCATGACCATATGTACAACAGAATGAAACCCTCCTTGACACTGTGTTATGCTAGGCACTATGTCACTTCTTCTCTGCTATTCATAGGTTTTCTATGCATGATTATTTTAGGAATGGGATGCCAGGTCCTTCTCCCAAGCCTACATACTCAATATTCCCAGATGGGCTCCCATCCAAGGACTAACCAGGCTTGACCCTGCTTAGCTTCTGAGATCTGACAAGAGGAGACACCTGGGTGGTATGCTGCAGGCTCTATAATATCCATACATCTTAAATACATAATAGAACATACTTACATTAGAAATATTGTTTACCAATAATTCAAATTTATTTGGGTATGTTATTTTATCTGCCAACCCTAAAATGGAAACAGGTATAACTCGATGTGGGGACAAAGTTAATATGACGCCAGATTGTTATTTCAATAGCTGGGGTTGAAGAACACTGATCTTTACATGCCTAAAACTGACAGTGAAACAAAATCAACAAAAACTTTCTAATAAATTACACACAAATTTTAATGGCACCTAAAAAATCTCCATTGACATTGAGTAAAGGAGAAAGGAGAAGAATTGTACTTTTGAATTATAATATTGGAGATGAATATTGAATATACCGTGTGTGTGTGTGTGTGTGTGTGTGTGTGTGTGTGTGTGTGTGTGTTAGGTGCTATGGAGTCATGTCCAACTCATAGCGACCCTCATAGGGGTTTTCAATGGCTAGCTGCTTCAGGATTGCCTTGGGAGTGGATTGCCACATTCTTCCCCCACTTTTGCGGTGCTGGGAATTGAACCCTGGACCTCAGAGACTATAGAGCAGCGCTTTACCCACTGAACTAAATCCCAGCCCAAATATACCATACATTGCCAAACAAACAAACAAATAAACAAAAAAGAAAAACCAACAGATCTGTCCTAGAAGTGGTACAACCAGAGTGCTCCTTGGAAGCAAGTATGGCCAGACTGCACCTTATGAATTTTGGACATTTTGTTAAAATGGCCCAATCCCTGAAGAAGGACATCATGTTTAGGAGAGTGGCAGGTCAACCAAAAAAAAGGAAGACTATCCACTAGTTGGTTTGACACAGTGGTTGGAACAATTGTTTAAACATGAAGAAGATCAAGGATATGGCACAGAATCCAGAAGTGTTTCATTCTGTTGTCCATAAGGTTGCTATGAGTTGGACTCAACTCAATGACACCTAACAACAAACAACAAAATAAATCTTAAAGACCTATGCTAGAAATGGGCTTTATTTCAGAGATTCTGAGCCTAAAGAATGTCCTCATATCCGCATTTGAACAAGCTCTTCAAATAGGTCAGATATAATCTTCAGTTTTCATTTTAAGGAAAAACTCTTGTCAAATTCTCCCTTTTTGAAAAGGGAGAAATATGCTACAGAAAATAAAACGATGGTCTTAGTCTACCCATGTCTATATTAAAAATTAATATAAAAATCATTTAGTAATAGTTCATTGCAGTAACAACACCATTGTTGCAAGAATAAAGATATATATTTATAAAAATATGAACTTTCCAAAGAAAAAATAATTTGAGAATTGATTTATAGTTTTTCTTTACAGTGTCGCAAATTTTAAATATGTTTTAATAGTCATCTAGTTTGTCTTATCTTTAGCAGTTAATCCACTTTTATGGGTTTTTTTTTTTGGTTTAGATATATGGAGAAAATTTTACCTCATGCAGGTATATAATTATAAAAAAGGAGACACATTGTAAGGCCTTTTTAGCTAGTAGCTGATTTTCATTTTAAGAAATCTCAATGGGCAGACCCTTCATATTAATTCTAAAATGATTCTGTTTTATAATGTTTTCCAGCAATCAAGCTTTTAATGTAAAATGTGGAAAAGTGTTAAGCAGCACAATATTGTTTTATAAGTCTATTCCTGGAACTTAAAAAGAATCATATGTGTAAATCTTTAATGGGTGCATTTTGAAAGAAAGAATCCTTGGATTTTACTAGACAAATATAAGGTGCCCAAGAATGAATTATGAGTATATGTTTGTAAGTTATATTTGTATTCTAAAATATGTGTATATTTGTATGTATGTTTATATGCATGTACATATATGTATATATATATATATATTTATTGTGTGTGAATCTACGTATAATGAAAGTTTTCATAATGATTTTAGCAACTAAACAACTGTATTCTCCTTCCTAAAGCAATGTTCTTGCTAAGTACACAATAATAAGCTTGATAAACTTGGAAGAATAATTATAAAATCTTTTATTTCATACTGTGATTTTGTTGTTTTTGTTGTTAGCATTACTAGTCAATTTAATGGAAGGAATTAGTAAATAAATTGAGCTAGTACGGGCTCCACCATGCAGTACTTCTACCACTTGCAATCATCTCACTTCAGCACAGTGCTTTAAAGGTGAATAGGGGACTGGCAAATAGATTCTTCCAGGCATCCTGCAAAGTAGACAGGTCACTTTAGGGGTAAGCTTTACCAGCTCAAAAATCCATCACAGATGAGAAGTGGGTGCATCACCCCAAATCACTATTTTCCTTATTTATACATTTCAGGTATCATACTGCATTTATTAATGACATATCAATGACTTAATGACCCTTTAAGACTCTGTCTAAAAACAGACGTGTCTGAAAGAACCATGCAGTGCACAAAGTCCGCTCCCTCATTTGTCTGTTCTGGGTGCTAATTTTGTTGCTTACTTATTTTTTTTAGTTTTCTTCATTACCTTTGTGTTTCTTTAATTTTTATTTTATTTTAGTTTTTGTGGTACTGGGGGATTGAACCCACAGTGCTCTACCAATGATCTGCCCCTCAAATCCTTATTTCATTTCATCTTAGTTTATTTTAGTTTAGAGATAGGTTCTCATTAAATTGAACAGGATGCCCCTGGCCTCGAACTCATGGTACTCATGCAGTCTCCCAAGTCTCTAGGATTACAGGCATGTGTCACGGTGCATAGATCTCATTGCGGTTCAGATTTTAAATGAGCTTATTTATATATTTATTTCCCTTTATCACTCTTCTAAATTTGGTCTGATTTTATTGTGTCATTCAGTTGTAATGAGTCTTTCTACCCATCTTATCTAGATCAAGCATAGATGTGTCATTAAGGACTGTACATAGAAATCAAGTAACATGACTCACAGCTATCAACACCAATCTACTTTTAGGACAACCTTATATGTCTATGCCAGCAAATCTTGTGAATATTCAAAATACTAAATAAGCAAATTGTTTTAGTATATTCTTTAAAAATATGCACATTTAGTCTTAAACTCTATTACATCATTACATAATCAGCAATGTCAGAAAGTGTTGCAACTATGCAAACACATTCTGGGGATCAAAAACATTATGAACAGATAGGCATGTATGCAAATATGCATGTTTGTGTGATACACTCTTATATCAGCACTGAACAGGAAAAACAATTTGTCTCAGATTGCATGGACGTGTGCACAGAAAGAAGATGTCAGGGAAAAAAAAACACATTTAAGTAGTTCAAGGAGAAAATGGAATGGGACCTTAAAAATTACTGTTCAGGGTAATCACACCTGTTAATTTGAACAAGCTTACAGAAAGCAATTGAGTAATACACAGTAGAAATCCTGAAGTTGTTGAGGCTCTCTGACCCAATTAAATTGACTATTTATATTTATCCTCCAGCAGTATTCAAAGATAAGGAAAATATCTATATGAAGAGTTTCATTGTTGTATTCTAGGAGCAAAATGAATTGCAAACAACCTAAATCTTCAGTAAAAAATAGATAAGTCATAGAATAGACAAGTGATTGAATATTATGCTGCCACTAAACAGATTTTCAAAGACAACTAAGTCTATAAAATAGATATACAGATACCCATAAATACAGGGCAGTATATATATGCACAAATGTGAATTTATATATGATTAATTGAAATACCTAATACTAAATAATGTAATTTTCCATAGAAGGATTTTGTTAATGTGGACATAATTTTGTGTGGAAACTCATGACAGGTAGGAAATATACCATAATGTTAATTGATACATCTGGATGATAACATTCTGTGTAGCTAAATGCTTCATATATTTCTACATTCTTAGATTATATGGATCACCTATTGTCAGTAATAAAAAAAGTACACTGAAAATATTATCATCTATATGGCATTTATATTTCCAAAATCCATTACTAACTTTACCAGTGATTTCTAGTCTCAAGCAGTGACTAAATGAACAAAGGAAGCTAAAATCATTTTCAAAGTCATTTTTGCAGTTGCATTCTTTGGGGCTTATTAAGGTGATAAACACCTTTTGCCAAAGCTTATAGTCAGCAACATGCTCAGCAAAATCAAGTACTCCTGTTGCTTTTGTTTTTTTCTAGGTATGAAGCAAGGACTGTCCAAGCAACTCCCTGTGGCATGTAGACTGTCCTCAGATTGTTCATCCTCATTCGTAGTTTTGGTATTTAAGTGAGCCCAGGTATGTTTTAATAACCTTGGAACTGGGAACTCTTCTGGACCATTCACATACCCAGCCAGTTGCTGTATATCTTGGCAGAGGCGAGCTTATTTTTAAGGAAAGAGAAATATTTCCATTCTTTAATAAGTCATTCCAAGTTTCCTGTGATGTTATAAATAATCGGGCAAACAGCCGGCTTTATTCTGCTTAATTTGATATGGCAGATTTGAAATGTCGAAAAGTTCACTCTCAACATAAGCCATGCAACTGGACTCTGACCAATATGCTCTTTCGTGATGGGATAAACTTTATCATCGAGCTCACTCAGGAAGGCAGCTGAGACCCTGCCTGGCCTTCCCAGGCGCTGACTGTGAAGAGAAGTCTGAGCTGGCAGTGAATGCTGTGAGCATGAGGTCAGCCCTTCCTGGGTTTTCTCTGGGGAGAACCTGCAACTAGCCTGACAAACTTAGCTAATATACCTGTCATTCAAGATCGGGGGAGAAGGAGGCTAGAAAAACAAAGTTGAAATTAACATGTGACTAATTGGAAGAAGAAGCATTACATATCATTTCAGAGTAAACATTTCGATAACAGAGACATATTTTAGTCTCTCCGTAACACTCTATGTCAAATGTCCTTTCATGACCAAGTTCAAGGACTGATTTAGACTTTGGAAGTCCACAGAGAACTGCATTCTGGGCACAGAGATGAAGGTCGACTGACAATAGTGATGAAAGATAAAACTACCATAAATTCAGATGTTTGGCTGAGATTTTTAAATCTGTTGAAAGAGCTAAAAGGGCATTTTGCCAATTAGTCTGATTTTTAGTAGGATATTTTTGGTGGTTTCAGTCCTTTGCCTTGTATTTACAAATTAAACATGCTAGATGAAAAAGCTCAAGTTTGGTTTTACCTTGATTTATAAAAGTTATTTAAAGAGGAAGAAAAAATAATTATTGAGCTTGTTCTAATGAGTTAGATATTAAGCAATTTCCTTTAATAATGCATGTGTTTAAACTGTTCATAGCTCATCTGGTCTTGTTTTTTGAATTTGTATTTTATCTAAATATGACCTCTTTTCTTCTAAGTTTCTTATTATTCTTAAGGTCATTTATGTTCCAATTAAGACCATTTTAGGAACTGCTCTTTGGAAATAAATGTATCAAGCTGATTAGGAATAGCTGAAACCAAATGTAATATGAGACATCAGGTTTTTGAATTCAGATAATGTTTAAAATGAACGAATTGGCAATTTTCTTAAAAGCCAAAAGACAAAAAATGGAAGAGAAAAGAAAGAAAGAGAGAGAGAGAGAGAGAGAGAGAGAGAGAGAGAGAGAGAGAGATAGAAAAGTGAAATTCATTGCTTGTAAAAACATCAAAGAAGGTGTGTTCCTAAGTCTTCACTTGCTTCATGAATATTACTTTGGCTCTGAAGAAAAGGCTATAAATTGTGCACACAAAGGGAACAAATACACAGGGACTTGCACATCACTATTGGGAAGCAAACAAACCCCTTAGGGTTAAGGGCTTTCAGACTTCTTGCCTCACAACTATGTTCTCATGTCTTAATTTTTTCAGAATGACTCTGAGTCCAAAACTTTCTCATACCTTGTTGTTGTTAGGTGCCATGAGTCAGTGTCTGCCTCATTACGACCCTATGCAGAATAGAGGAAACACTGCTCAATACACAACATGATGTCATGCTCAGCACCACTGTCAGTGCTTCTCTGTTATTCACAGGATTTTCAATGGCTGATTGTTTTGGGAGTGGGCTGCCAGGTCCCTCTCACAAGCCTACTGCTCCCAGTATTCCCCTGCAGTCTCCCCTCTAAGTACTAACCTTGTTTAACCCTGCCTAGCTTCCGAGATATGACGAGATGGGACACCACAGTGGTATGGCTGCAGGCAAATTCTAATACTTTACTAGGTAAAAATCCCACCACCACCATTTGTGCATTTCAATCTGTTATTTGTTAGGCAAGTGTTGTATCCTCATCTTATTTTCCTCTCCTGCATGCTTATTTCTCACTCATGCCATCTCATTCTGATCACTTCAGCTGGAAGAGTAGTATGTTTCCCCCCACCCCCAGGGCTACTACAACAAAGTACTCTAAGCTGGGTGGCTTGAGTCAGCATTTATTTTCTCTCAATTTTGCAGGGTGTAAGGTTGAAATTAGTGTTGACAGAGCCATGCTCCCTTTGAAACCTGAGGGGAGTTACTCCTTGCCTCTTCCTAGCTTCTGATGTTCTAGGCATCATAGGTGCCACTCTTTTGTAACTCCAATACTTCCTTTCTTATCACATGACATTCAACCTATGGGAGTCTGTACTCACACGGTGACCTTCTTATAAGGAAAATTCATAATAAACTAAGGTACCACTCTAAACTGATATGCCCTTATCTTAACTAATTACATCTCCTGTGACTTTGTTTCCAAACAAAGTCATATTCTGAAGCACAAAGAATTAGGATTTGAATATTTCATTTTGGGAAGGAATTCATAACAGGTATTGAACAGACAGCATTATAACTTTTCTTATAAGGTTGCTTTAAAAGAATTGGTAAATAACTGTATTGATTAGACTATCCTTTTTTTAAAAGAATTTTTATCAACAATTATTATTTATCAAAACTCAAGAGACCACTTATAGAAAAACTGAATCCAAACATAAAGATTTAAGTTTGAGATTTATTTATATTCAAGCACTCTCCAACTTTAAAATTTTCTCCAAACATAGAGAGGCAGCAAAGATACCATCTCATATAGGCTCTTAGGTTTGAAATCAGGTGAGATGCCCTTGTTTAAGAAGGTCAATATAGAGTTAAATTGGATATATTTAACTGAAGTATTAAATAAAGATATTACTGGTCTGAACAGATCCTTTGCCAGATAAGGGCAAGTGTAATAAAGATGTCAAGATGCATCTCTAGAGCAGGTGAGATTATGCAATTATGTTACCGAGAAAGACAAAGGGCGGAATACAATTTATACTATGAAATGTTATATTTCTGAGTTTCCTGAATTCATTTATTCTTCTCAATTTTTGAAGGTCTTCCACATGGATCAGGGTAGGTCACAATAAATGTTGTCATAAATTCTTTTTAGTCTAATCATAGATGATTTACTTAAAATGTGCCAGTTGTTAGGCAATGCTAAGGTGTTCTAAGCACTTTTTGACAAAAAATAAAAAATAAAAAAAAGTTGCTTTTTTATAGAGCCAGGTTAAAAAAAAAATCCCAAAAAGTACTAGAAAGTTTTACTGCCTCTAATCATTAATTTTAAATGTAAAGTTATTAACTGTTTAAGACTTTTTTGATATTGGAGAAATTAAAGGAAAAAATAAAGAAACATTTCCTTAATTTCCATAAATTATGATATCATAGAAACACATGTAGAGCCAAATTTTTAAGAATCTTATGGTAAGTATTATATTCAAAATATGAATTTCCAGATGCTGAATAAAGGCAAAGAGGGCTTCATTTTTACTTGGTAACATCAGAGAATCTGAAGTTATACCAATTAGAATAGGTTAGACTAGGCAACCAATCTATTCCAAAATCTCTTTCTCCCAGTAGGTAGTTTATTAGGATAAGTAAAATGAGAGGATATGTGCTAAAAGTACACTGTGTCTGGGTCCCTAAGGGTCTTCTGGTTTCAGGTTCTCCCAAAGCTGACCCTGAAACCTGAAATAGATGCAAGTATTTATTTGTGGACCTGGGATGGCTTTTTTGCTGTGTCAACGTGGTTAAGTTATTGACTCCAGTTATTCAAAGACTCATTACCAAAGATTAATATAGAAGATTCTATAAAGAGATTTTGAAAATTTATTAAACTTCCTAATCCGTTGACTTCCTATAGGAAAACATTGTCCCAGATAATCTAAATGAGTAAGTTTTAAGACTATAAGTGCACGGCTGAAGTTTAAGAGAAGGAGGGAATTCTACCTGTAGAGACAACATTTCTCTTCTGAATATGTGAGGTTCCAGCCTGCTGGTTGCCCATCCTAAGGTGACCAGCTTTTTAACCATCTCTTGTATTTGCTTAATCCAATTCCTTCTCATAAACCTCTCCATATATGTAATTCCTACTAGTTCTGTTTATTTGGTCAAACCCAAACTGATATAAGAGTAAGCATGGAAAGCACAATAGAGAAGTAAATAAATTGAAAGTGTTGCCATCCAGCAAAATGAACTTTAATGAACCAGTTACTCTTCTAGATGGCTGAGGTCAGTATATCAGGAAATATTTTAACAACTGAATAGATTATTCCTCTGGAAGATTGCATGAATGAGGGAGGAAGCTGAGTTATTTGTCCCTGAACTCTAGCTCTTTCTCGTTTGAAGTCACCTGTGCCCCCCATTTGTCTCCTATCCTCCTTTCCTTGGGCCCAATTAACCCTCACAGATAGGCAACTTTCCATTTTCTAGGGAGGTCTAAAATGATATGGGCTGTGAATGGATAGAATCTTAGGGGAGTTTACTTGAAAGACTTTAGCTTCTGCAGTTATGGGAGAGCCAGAGGTACTTCTACAAAAGAGGAATAGAACTTGGGACTTGATCAATACATAATGAGAGCTTACAATTTGTTAGCCAGAGTGAAGCAAGCTGAATAAATATGACAAGGGGCATTCTTTATCCTCCAGAAATATCAGGTTCACTAACAATGCTTGCAAAGACATTGTGCAGAATTTACAAGAGACTTGCACACACGTTAAATGCAGAAGTTAATGTTATCTATAAATGTGTAGTGCCTAGCCGTACCAGATCCCATCAGATCTTGGAAGCTAAGCATTCTGGGGCCTGGTTAGTACTTCGATGGGAGACTGACTGGGAATACCAGGTGCTGTGGGCTAGGGAGAAGGACCAAGCAACCCACTCCCAAAAGACAATTGGCTATTGAAAACCCTATGAATAGCAGAGAAGCACTAACAATACTGTTTCACCTCTTTTATCTTGGGTTGCTATGAGTCAGACACCAACTGGACGGCACTTAACAACAACAATAAACGTGTAGAGGATAAAGAATAACGAGGAAGAAGACTATGCCAGACTGTTCTCTGAGTACCACATTTAGTTCTAGGTATCACCTGTGAATGAGGACAGGGACAAAGTAGGTAACAATGTAAGAGATTAAAAGCACCATTTCAAAGCAACGGATTGTGTAGGAAATTGTAATTCTTCAATGTATGCAAAGAGAAGGCTGGTGAAGCAAGGAAAGACAGAGCTTTAGACTAGTGTTTAAAAAAAGAAAATAAAAAAGAAAATTTTAGCTAGGTGCCATGGTGTATGGCTGTAATACTGTGGGGCTGCTCTTTACTGTCTCTTGTAGGGAATTGTCCAACCCTCATCTTGTCCCTGATTGGTAATCTATTGCCCAAGGAGTCACATCTGGTTTCACTCTTTATGCTCTCCTGCCACTCTCTGGCTGCACACCTTCCCTACACACCTACGCAGTTTGTCCCCAGACTTACGGCCCCTGCCTAGGGCTACATGCACCCACTTTGACCACATGGCACTCACTTCTACTGCTGCAGATGGACCTGTTGGACTTCCATCCATTGCTCTAGGTCCCCGCTCATCATCCTCACAGCCTGCCATCCAGTGTCCTGTTCAGTTCTCTGAAGCATGGCTGCTTCTGGCCTCCTCCAAGTACCCTTCCCAGGAGAGGGCTTTCCAGTTTTCTTTCCTGTTCCCTGCTTGGGATGGGGATTCCTCCTTTTTTGGGGTCCCCTCTCAGGATGAGGGTCTTTGTCCCACACCCTGTGTGGGTCTCTACTCTCTGGACTCCTGTGTTGTTTTGTGGGGTCCCTGTTCGGGCACCACCTTTATGTGGGGTAGCTCTTTACTAGCTCTCTGTCCTTGTCAGGGTAGAGAGAAACCTAAACAAGTGTTAGCAGCCTAAGTGCTGCAGCTCTTTTTGCTGCCTCAGGGACAGCTGAGACACTTCTGCATCCTGTGCTGGGGTTGGAGACTGTCCTCAGCTTTTGTCCCTAGGTGCTGTGCAAAGGGACTCTCCTCAGCTTGCTTGTAGTCCTTGATAGCACCGTCTAGTTGTCCTGGTCCCAGTGGTTGTGAAGAGAGATGCTTCCATGTTGCTGGTCAAATCCAGAGAGAGAGAGAGAGAGTTATTTCTTTGTATGTGGTCAGATGAAGAGAGAGTTCCCAGCAGGAAGCTAGCAGCCAGCAGCCAGGTCTTGAATTGGGTGTTCTGGAAAATCAATTCCCTTAGATGTTTTCAGGCCTTCTGTGAGAAAGAAACCCACAGTAAACAATTTAGCAAATGCTATGTTAACAATGCTAACTAGTTATTTTCTAAAAAGTTTTTCAGTGCTTTAAGGTGGAATAAATACCACCAACTCTGGGAGTTAATAGTTTTCCATAAGATAACTTAGAAAACATTTATGGAAAGTAAGAAGCATATTGTTGCCACAAAGATTCATGTTTCTAACCCCACCTCTGACTGCTAAACAAACTCCAGATGGATATTGTTGTTGTTGTTGTTGTTGTTAGGTGCCGAGATTCATGTTTCTAAGCCCACCTCTGACTGCTAAACAAACTCCAGATGGATATTGTTGTTGTTGTTGTTGTTGTTAGGTGCCGTGGAGTCCGTATCCAACTCATAGCAACCCTCATAGGGTTTTCAATGGCTGACCGTTTTGGGCTTGCCGTGGGAGTGGATTGCCAGGCCCTTCTCCCATTTTTGCAGTGCTGGGAGTTGAACTCGGGACCTCAGAGACTGCAGCACAGCGCTCTACCAACTGAGCTAAATCCCAGCCCCAGATGGATATTACTAACTACTTATTAGACATCTCTTAAGAGAAGACCTCTGGGTCTTACTCACTATGTACTTCCAATGTAAAAAGCAGTGTCTGGTACACAGTTTTTAGATGTAGTTTGAATGATTATTTAATCTATGGAGTCATGAAAGTGAGATTAGTTTCCTTCATCTTTGAAAGTTGAGTCTGACCAAACAGAGTTTTATATAAATAAATGAATAATTAAAAGAGAAGAAAATTAATGAACAAAGTTTATTTTCTTATTAATAAAGAAATAAAAGCTAGAGATTCTAATAGGTTTAATTTAAGAATGGGATCATACGGTGTTATTTGTTTGGGCCCAATAGACCACTGATATATTTCAACAGCACATTCATGAAAACAATTTCTAAGCGTGTCTTAAATGATTGTTAAAAGACTTCCCTACTCAAAGACATAATATTCTTTCTATTGGATTACCCAGTTAGCTGGAGTAGGTGGAAAGGCTATATGTCCTTTTGAATCCATTTGGAAGGCTTGCACTCATCAACTATATCAGGATATATTTCATGGTACATAAAGGTTTAAACTCAAGGTTTCTTCTAGAAATAGGAGTTGGGAAGTTAATGGTGGCATTTTTGACTGTTAAATACATTTCACCTCCTCTACATGTTTGTGTCTACTTCTGATGAAGGTTTCAAAAGAAGCTTAATATAATATAACTGATAGTATGTTGTTAAATTTATTCTTAGTGACATATGGAAATATCTGAAGGACCAAATGGTTTGGGAATTAGCTTTTCTCTTTCTTTCTTTTGTCTTTCCTTCCTTCCTTTCCTTATTTTTTCTTTCTCTTTTCTACCTTTGAGAAAACATGGAAAATACTAGTAGAGGACAATTTCTAGAGTATAGTTTTCAAATAAGAAAAAGACATTATTTAGCATAACCAAAGCTACCCCAAACTCAATTGTATCTCAATAATACAATGAAATCTTTTTTGGTAAAACACTTGAATTTCCATTTTTATATTTCATGTGGATGTTGACTGTCTATCTGAGACTTTTTTCCTGGCTAAGAAGGTGGACAAGGCAATTCTTGGTGCAAGGGCATATGGTGGTTAGAATATTTCTGTTGTTTCCAGCTGTTTGACTCCATATTGCTTATAACTCTAAATGCGGGCAATACAGTGGCCAGCTCAGAAAGATATATTATTCACATTCTTTAGATTTCAATACATTGTGTAATAAACACATTTCAAATGAAGGGAAAGTGAAATGAAAGAAAGAAAGAGAAAGAGAAGGATAGAGAAAGAGAGTAAGAAAGAGAGAGACTGAAAAAAGAGTGAGAAAGAGGAAGAAATGTAGATTGGGGAAGGAAAGCACTGTAAAGAAAGGTGCAAAAGGAAAGAAGAGAAAGAATTTTTAACATGTTAAACACAAAGGAGAAGAAAAATGATATTATACATAAATCATTGCTCACAATGTTTAAACTTAAAAAAATCATATTTTAGGACATGTCTTCTAGGGACCTGTCACTCAAGTATGTTCTCACTCCTTTTCCTGTGTCTTCCTTAGCTTCCACCACATTTGAATTTGCCATCACTCTTCATCCCTGGAGACTTTGTCCCAAGGACAATAAAAGGATGCTCTAATTTGACTGAGCTCCAAGTAATGTACTTCTTTTTATGGACTTTGGAGAAAGGTGGAAAAGGTTTGAAGTATCAATATAAACAGAATCTTCAACATTGGAAAAAATCTTCACTTGGTTTAGAGGTTGGAAGCAACAAAATTAACAGATCAGAGGTAAAGAAGCCCTGGGGAGAAGTATAAAGAGGGTTTATGGGATTCAGAATAGAGTTTCTAGACCTATGAGTCTCATGTTAATGACCTTCAAAGCATATGCACAGCAGAGATATGCACTAAAGCTAGCTATACGGATGACTCACCCAGAGGACATCAACCAAATTCTGTCCTTGGTATTGCAGAGCCAACCTAACAAGACCAGCAGTGGAGGAGCTGATTCTGAGGATGAATATATGTCAAAACAAAGCACCAATTTCCTCACATTAAGTCTCCTTAAGCCACAACTTTTCCTGTCATCCATCAGCAACAGAAGCCAAAGCTATGCACTTGACAAAGCAGCATTACCCAGACTTTGACTAACCACTTAACAGTAGGTTGATTACAGTGAACATCATATATACAAGAGGAAATAGCCCTCACCAGAACCCACATGTACCTTATTTGTGCCAGTATTACAGCTCTACAACTTATAAAAATTTCTGATTTACTAGAATTCTGAAAAGCATTCTGCCAAGCATTCTGTCAGTCCATGTGGCCCTTTTACAGAAAAAGAGATAAAATATCCTTTATCATGGATCCATTGATCCTATTACACATGATATCATTTAGAAGCTACAGGTCTAGTAGAATGATAGAATAGAAATCATGTTAATTGCTAGCTCCCAGATATTCCCTGATTATGTGGGGTTGTGCAAGTAGTATAGGGGTAAAAGTTTAACAGTTGGTTTATGAATAATAATATTGTCTTAATTTGTACTTTGGCAATTTTCATAGTGTAAATACTCTCATCATTGCTGGATTCAATCTATCAATGTTATGCCATTCAATGTCATGATCTAGAGAAACTGAGGAACTGAGAAGAGATGCCCAAGATTTCCTTACTCTATCCAACATAAACTAGCTTGAGAAAAACCCTGGGCTCTAACATCTGGGTATATAGACTAGACCAATGTTATGTCCGTCATGGCTACAATTCATAGATCTGAAAAAAAGCTAAACAACAACAGCAACAAGAGTTTCAAATAAATTGGGTATTCTCAACTGCATATCCAGTGCTTCATTTTTAGAATGTATGATGCTACTATCCCCTATGATTTTAGTATCAGCTAGATTTGAGTTCCTGGTTCCTACAGAGGAAACATTTCTAAGAAGTAGCACAGTCAGGATTTTATTGGTATTGTAGATAGATCATCATCTGCTCATTTCAGTCTATTCATGCCAGTAGAGCAATAGGGATACAGAAGGGGTAGGGATTCTTGTTCCCAGAATGTTGTAGGGTGGCTATGACACACAGGGAGGCTGATAGGAAGTCCTCTGGAGTTTGGGAGACTGCACATATCTGTTGTTGCTTCAATGACCAATAATAGCTAAACTGTCAATGGCAATAACTATGACTTGACAGATGCAAAGCAACTGAAGACTTGGAAAATTTGATGAAAGTCTGGAGCAACCCGACTGGGTATTGTGGCTGATGGAGGAGTGAGAGGGAAAGTGACAAGTATGGCTTCAAGCCAGTTCTAGGTGACGGTATGAGCTTCCTTCACTAAGCCTCTTATAGGAATCTTTTCTGTCAAATACAGCCAGCCATCACTTTGAAGGCTGTGTGAAGATTGAGCTTAATGTTAAGTACATATGAATTCAGTGACACAGTGGTGGACACTGCCCTATACACATTCTCTCAGCCCACCTCATAGTCCTGAAGCTGCTGACACAGACAGATAGACAAAGACATAGACATGTTGCATTACAGACAACCACATTCATGTTTGAAGTAATTTCATTCTTGGCTAAACATTTATTTTTTATTAGAGAAAAATAAACACAATGAGTTGAGAAAATTTTAAGATAAAATCTCCTCTAGTTCATCTCACCTGCACAATCTTTTCAATAAAGGCTTTATACATTGTTCTAATTCTATCCAAAGTCCCTTGGCTAAGAAAATAACAGATTAAAACATAAATATGTCAAAATTTATTTTTGAAAAGCCATGTCCACAAAAGTTTTTTATTACTTATGATTCTCTTATGATAAATTTGAAATTTCATTGTCAGTATTCACCACCACCATCACCATCCTCCTCAACAATCATTACACATTTGTCTTTATTTTCTTAAATGAAAATTGTCTTGGTCAATGAGTTTTAGAAATAGGAAGTTATACGGTGTTACTCACATCTTCAGAACTATTGTAATTTATTTGGGGGAAACAAGACTAATTCCTATAACAAATGAAGTAACTAATAAATTGTAACTCTATTCGTATATGAATGATAAATTTGTGCAGAAAATTTACATGGCACACTTTTTAAAGATGGTAAATCTGATTCTATGAGATAGAAGTCATTAGTGAGTACAAAAGGTAGATAGTATAGAAATATGGGTAAATGAAAGGATAACATTTTGTATGTACTGAAAATTAAAATGATCAGATGGAATGTTGAACCCCAGTCCTTGATTAATATGTTCAGAATATTTGAGCACACACCCTAAAATCATATAGGAAATCTAATCACCAACATGAGAGTATTAAGAAGTGGGGCCTCTAGAGAAGTGAAGTCATGAAGATAGAGCCCTCACGAAGGCCAGATGGAGCTTATTTTTCTCCTTCTGCCTTATAAGGATACAGCAAGAAGTTTCTATCTATAAAGCAAAGAGACTGAGCCTTCACCAGACCATGAATTTACAGATGCCTTCCTTTTTCTTGGACTTTCCAACTACAAGAACTATGAGAAATAAATTTTTGTTGTTTGTAATCCACCCAGTGTATGCTATTCTGTTATAGCAGCACAAATTCACTAAGACATCTTTTAAAGTGTGTCTATATGGTGCCTATGATATACAACCAGAGGATTTCAGAATTGATGCACTAGGAAATCAGTGTCAGAGTTTTCTGAGTAGTGAAAAGACATGAGGAATGGGGCTTTCAGTAAAAATAGTGTAATAGTTTGATGCAGTAAGATTCTAAATCATGTAGTCAGCAAACAGTATATGGAGCTAAGTTCAGTATGAAGAAATGAGACAAAACTAAATTCAAATATATTTCTTACCCATGTTATAGCAAACTAATTTGAGACTCTTCAGAAAGAGCTGATAGTTGCTTACTGACATTTTATTAGCTAGAACAAAAGAAGAATGAACACTAAAAGTATCCCATTTTTATAGCTGCAGTCAAAAGCTTACTGAAGTAAAGAATTTATAGTGCAGAAGATTTCTGAATAGATGTTGACAATATTGTGCATTGCAGAAGGACTTTCTTATCCTGAAAAAGCATTTATCCTGATGTCCTTACGTATCTCTTAAGACCTATTTCTTGGCACACAGACCTATTTATAGTGAATGTCAAGTGCAAATTGATGTATATATTGAAATGGAGACTATCTTCTTCCTTAGGATTTTAAGAATAAGCTGTAGGTCCCAAAGGCTAGATTCAAGTACTTTTTCATTTTGTCTTCGGTACTCCAAAGGAAAGACTCAGTGGGGCATGAGGGGTTAGGAGGATGAAGTGGATTAGGTTTTTTATTTCAGAGAACAAACTCAAAATTTCTATGGGGTGATCCATGCACTAAGCAGATGAGTAGGGGTCGATTTTTGCCCATGCTCTGAATTGAGAACCAAGGAATGTGGCTAATGTCAGTTCCTAGTAGGGACACTTTGATGTCTGGAACAGCAGACTGGTGGTACATTCCAAGGACTTCACTGGCAAAAAGTCTACACTCAGCTGTTGAGGACTTAAGTCTATTCATTACATTGCAAAGGATCCATTCTTCATTTGCCATAGCATGAAATAACAAATAAAATGCCCCAAGCAAAGTAAGAAACATTTAAAATATCTTCACACAAAGAACAAACTAAAATTAAAATATCTAACTTGTTTATTTTGATGTTGATATTAACTCTCAACCTAAACTTTTCAGGAATGAGACAGTTTGAAAGCCATATTTTATCAATCATAGTGTATCTATTTAATTAACAGACACATAGCTTTGAAAGGATTAATATATATGATAGGACCCAGGGGTATTAGGTTTATTTGACTTTGGTATGTGGAACAAAAAGAAGCATTTTAATTAGAGAACAGGTTTCTTGAACAATAATGTA
>VMDO01013654.1:0-57380 GCA_007922755.1 Pedetes capensis | reverse complement strand
GAGGAAATTGGCAAAAACTCCCAAACTGGGAAAATGGCGTTTGAATATCTGGTTTGTAAGTTAGAAATCTAGGGAAAATGAAAGTAACTTGGTTGCATGTTTGTACAAAACCCTTCCTGATTGGACAATTGGACTGAAAGCTGATTGGCTCAGGCCATTCCATGGGCGAACTATATAAAGAGCTGCGCTGCGGCAGCTCCACCTCCTTTTTTGGCACGGCCTTTCTGGCATCCCTCTCTGCGCCTTCTCGCCTGTTCCTGCCCGGACCACAGATGAGGACATGCCTCTCCCACTGCTCTCCCCTGAAACTTCGGTGAGGAAATAATGCTCTCCTGCTGCAATCCTCAACAAGGAAAGGAACCTGCTCTCCGTCTGACCACTGAGGAAGCAACAGCTGTCTCCTCCTGACCACCAAGACGACCAACACAGGTGTTTGCCCCTGGAAGGCAAAAGTGCCTGAGGCTTTTCCTTTCTCCCATCTCCGCCGGGGTCCCGAGGGCCGCAGGAGTCTGCGCCCCTAACCTGAGGGTCCCGGGTGAATTGTGTTTAGTATCTGTGTGAGCGGCGGCGCAGCCCGTCCGAACCTTCAGGCTGGACGGGGAGGCGCGTGCCCCACAGCATACTGAACCAGTTGTAAGGATTTTTGTCATGTTGCTGTTGAGTCGCAATCCATGCTGTAGGCTATGTTCTTTGATTTTCCTCAGTAAATGTTTTAAATTCTCTTCACTTTCAGCAAGCAGAGTTGTGTCATCTGCATAAGGCAGGTTGTTAATGAGTCTTCCTCCAATCCTAATGCTGCATTCTTCCTCATAAAGTCCAGCTTCTCAGATTATTTGCTCAGCATATAAATTGAAAACATGATGACAGTATACAGCCGTGAAGCACACCTTTCTCAATTTCAAACCAGGCAGTGTTTCCTTGTTCTTTTCAAGCAAGTGCCTCCTGATTCATGTACCGATTCTTCATGAGTACAATCAGGTGCTCTGGTATTCCCATTTTACGACATGTTATCCATAATTTATTATGATCCACACAGTCAAATGCCTTTGCATAGTCAATAAAACATAGATAGACATCTTTCTGATATTCTCTGCTTTCAGCTAATAGCCACCTGACATCAGTAATGATGTCCCTCGTTCACCACGCTCTTCTGAATCTGGCTTGATTTTCTAGCAGTTCTCTGTCTATATACTGCTGCAGTCACTTTTGAATGGTCTTTAGTAAAATTTTTCTTGTGTGTGATATTAATGCTATTGTTTGATAGTTTCCACATTTGGTTAGATCCCTTTTTTTGGGAATAGGAACAAATATGGATTCCAGTCAGTTGGCTAGGTAGCTGTTTTCCAAATCTGTTGGCATAAACATGTTAACACCTCCAGTGCTTCATCTGTTTGTTGAAACATCTCTATTGGTATTCTATCAATTCCTGGAGCCTTGTGTTTTGCCAGTTCTTTCAAGGCAGCTTCCACTTTGTCCTTCAATACCATTGGTTCCTCTTCATATGCAACCTCTTGAAATGGTTGGTCATCTACCAATTCTTTTTTTGTATAGTGACTGTGCATATTCCTTCCATCTTCTTTTGATGTTTCCTCCATTGTTTAATATTTTCCCTGTAGAATCTTTTACTTTTGTCACATGAGGCTTGGATTTTTTCTTTACTTCCTTAATACTGAGAAACATTGAGCATGAATATGTCAAATTATACTGCAATAGGTATTTTGTAGATGTGATGAAGATTAAGGACTTGAGATAGGAAGAATATCTTCATTTATCCAAGTAGGTCCGATCTGATGGCATATGCCCTTAAAGGTGGAAAACATTTGCCTACTGTGGTGAGAAAGGCATGAAGATGGAAGGTGGATTAGAGGGAGATGCAATATTACTAGCTTTGAAGATAGAGGAAAGGGGTCATAGGTGAAGGAATATGGGTGCTGGAAAGGAAAGGAAAGGAATTCTCCTCTAGAGCTTCCAGGAAAGATGACAGTTTTGTCAATACTTTGATTTTAACCCAGTTAGCCCCATGTCAGATTTATAAAGTATAGAACTATAAAGTAATAAATTCCTGTAGTTTCCAGCCAGTAAATTTATACGCGGTAGTTTGTTATAGAAGCAACAGAAAACCAATACACATGAGAAGAGTTCTAAGTATTTTTACTGATGGTAACAGTCGTAGGTAATTTGCGGTTGCCACCTCTCAGAGTTGGCAAGATCTTGTGGCAAGTAAAAACAATGTGGAGGACATTATGTTAACTGAACTAAACCAACACTGAAAGACAAGATCCACATGATTTTACTCATAATGTTGTTGTTGTTAGGTGCCACCAGGTCAGATTCAACTCACAGCAGCCCTATGTACAACAGAATAAAACACTCTCTGACACTGTGCCGTGCCCACCACTATGTCAATGCTTCTCTACTATCCATAGCATTTTCAATGGCCAGTTGTTTCAGGAGTGGGTTGTCAGGTCCTTTGCCCAAGCCTGCAGCATCTGGTATTCTCAGGCAGTCTCGCATCCAAGGATTAACCAGGCAGACCCTGCTTAGCTTCCAAGATCAGTCAGGATTAAATCCTAGGGTTCCGTGGCTGCTGATACTCATAATGTGGAATCTAAAAAAGCCAAACTTATGCCAAAAAGTAGAATGGTGGTTCCCCAGAACTAGTGGAAGTTTGGAGAGATGTTTGTTTTAAAAACGATATAAGAATTTCAATTAGACAGGCAATCTCTTCTGCACCATGGTGATAATAGTAGTTAATAAAAGTACTGCATACTTAAAAATTGCTGAAAGTAGATTTTAAATGTTCTCATCACACTAAAAACCTAAATATGTGAGGTAATGGATATGTTGTTGTTGTTGTTAGGTGCCGTCAAGTCGGTATCCGACTCATAGCGACCCTCATAGGCTTTTCAATGGCTGAGTGCTTCGGGATTGCCTTGGAAGTGGATTGCCAGGCCCTTCTCCCATTTTTGCGGTGCTGGGAATTGAACTCGGGGCCTCAAAGACTGCAGCACAGCGCTCTACCCACTGAGCTAAATCCCAGCCCAAGTGTTGGTGAGGTCCCACTGAGATTTGAACTCGGATCGCTGGATTCAAAGTCCAAAGTGCTAACCATTACACCATGGGACCTGTAATGGATATATGATTTAGTTATTCTACAATGTTTAGGTATATCAAAAGTCATGTTGCACACTATAGATACATACAATTTTTAGTTGCCAATAAAAATTTTTTCAGTATAACATCTTCTAAAATCATTTGCTAAACATACAAAGATATATTATTCCCTCTGATACTTATGTTTTATTAATTGTTCCTTAGTATATGTCCAATCTCTGCTGTAGTTTTCTTAACTTGAACTTTACCTACTCTTCTTAACAACTCTCCATTTTCTATCTCTGTGAGAAACACCCAGGGTATGTCAATTAGATGTAGATTTGATTATGCATGAGCCTAAATCATATTCTATGTGTTCTTAATCACATTACTCATATCCTACTATAACACAATGTCTTAATACATTTTCCTATCATATATTGTAAACAGTTTTCCAGAGTAGTATGGGTATGAAACCCTGCAATGTGGGAAAGACTTGGTAAGCCAGGGTGAAAGTTGTAGTATATATGCTGAAAGCCACATAATATGCAGCACTGAGGCAAAAGTGTAAGACCTGGTCAAACTTTTGTTGATCAACACATCCACTCTAATCCTTGCAGTGGAAGAGGTTAAGCACCGTGTTTGGCTAGAGATTAGATGCTTCTAGTAGTGATGTTGCCAGGAAAGCAAGAGTCATGGACATGTTCCAAATATTTGAAGATGAATTCCAAAATCCTCTCATTTACATATCCTTTTGTCAGTTATCTTTCCATCACTATAACAAACATATCAGAGACATTTTTGTTAACTTATAAATATCAGAGACATAAGTTAACTTATAACGAGGAAAGCTTTCTGGCTCACAGTTGTGCAGGTTCAGATCCATAATTGATTGGCCCCTTTGCGTTGGCCCTTTGGAGAGGTAGCATTTCATGGTGGAAAGCACATGAATGAACAAAATCACTTACCTCATGGCCAGGAAGCAAAAGAAAGAGAAGATAAGGCCAGAGTCCCACAATTTCCTTCAAGTGCATGCCCCCAGTGATCTAAAGACCTCCCATTAGATGCCACTTCTTAAAGGTTCCACCACCTATCATTATTACCATCTAGGGACCAAGTCTTTAACACCCAGACTTTTGGGGCACAGTCCAGATCCAAGCAATAGTGCCCTTTTTTCAAGAGATTCCCAGGGTTAAATCAGATCTCCCAAAACAAATCTAGTACATATTGTATGCTTAATATAAGTCTATTTGAGGACAACTCTTTGTAACGTCTTTTTTAAAGAATTTTTTTCTCCCTTTATTGGTAAATGTTGGTGGGGTGCAAAGTAATACAGCATTTGCTTTTTCCATTATGTAGCTATTACATCACTTTTGGTTACACTTTCATCAACTTACAAGGTTTATGGAATCTTTTGATTAATATATAATAAAAGTCATATGCATATATGGATTATATTTCCCTATTTTTCCCATGTACTCATGAGGTTGCATCATTCTAACATACAAGGAAATCTAATTCTAGTCTGGGTTCTGCTCCCTCAAAATGTTTGACTTGTTTTTAGATATTCAAATGTGAGATACTAATATCATCTTAAGCTTGCTTTATGATATATTTTGAGGATATAGTAGATCATAAATACTAAAAGCATTAGTCTTCTTGGAAAGGGAGGGAGGGAAAATCTTGTCCACTTAAAGCAG
Organism: Pedetes capensis; assembly: GCA_007922755.1. Taxonomy (NCBI): domain Eukaryota; kingdom Metazoa; phylum Chordata; class Mammalia; order Rodentia; family Pedetidae; genus Pedetes; species Pedetes capensis. The sequence goes on along the minus strand of VMDO01013654.1, from coordinate 52,587 downwards.
AGATGTCCAACTTTTTGGCTTCTCTGGGCCACACTGAGTAAGGAGGAATTGTCTTAGGCAGCACATAAATTATATAATATAGTTAGTGCATATCCATAATAATAGAGGTGTTACAAAGAAAATAAATGCTAAAAGACACATGATGTTAAAAGATTTTGTGAGAGCACATTACCAGCTGACCTGGGCCATATGTGGCCTGTGAGCTGTGGGTTGGACATGCCTGATTTGAAGCATTATTGTTTCTACCATTAACTTTCCCCAACCTGTTATTATTTTGAAGAGAATATGTTTCTAAAGAGATATACAGCCTCTTAATATTTAATTTCCAAATATACTTACTTAAGAATAAGTCAAATGAAACTTTTAAAAAATTTTGTGAGTAATTTTTAATATACAACTTAATGGGTCTTATTATGACATTTCTGTACATGCATTTCTTTGTACATTGCTTAAGTTAACTTCCCCTTTACTAATGAAACTCTTAAAGAAGTTTGTATGCATAAGGTACAGGTGAATCACTTCACATTGGTGATCCATTATGGCTTAAACTTAGCCACACTCTTAGCTCAGTTCATATTAAGGCCATTTGAAATACATGTAAAAGAATGACACTGGAATGCAGACATTGTATAATAATCTTTTATCCCCTGCCAATGAAGGCAGCTATCTCATCACATCCTTTCATTTCTGAGAGAGTATTTTAACACTAACAATATTGTAACAGAGCCAGCCTGTCCAGCCACAAAGAAAAAACATAACAAATATTGATAATTACCCACTAGAATGTAGCAGGTAATTGTAGGACTTCTGTACTTCAACTAGAATACAGCTCCCAATTATCTGAAAAGCCTAACTTCATACAATCCAAAACAGTTACCAAACAACAATATTATACAAAATGATAAAATCTTAGATTGTTAAATTGAAATTAGATAAAAAGAAATTTAGTATTGATTAAAAATAGAACAAGGAATAAGAATATCCATCCAGTGCTGCTACAGGTTTCTATTGTCTTAGGCTCAGTATCTTGGTAACACTTCCACTGACTACAAGTAGATTTCTTCAATACTTTTTTTTTTTTAATTGTGGTACTGGGGGCTGAACCCTGGGCCTTGCACATACTTTGCAAGCATTGCCATGGAGCTGCACTCCTAGGTTTCTTTTTAAATTTTATTAGACAGAGCTTCAAGGCCTCAAACCTGTGATCCTCCTGCTTCAGCCTCCTAAATTGCTGGGATTACACATGTGCACCACCACACTTGGCTTTTCAATTTTCTTTCTTTTCTTTTCTTTTCTTTTCTTTTCTCTTTCTTTCTTTCCTTCATTTCTTTCATCCTTCCTTTCTTTTCTTTCTTTCTTTCTTTCTTTCTTTCTTTCTTTCTTTCTTTCTTTCTTTTTCTTTTTTAGAATAATCCGTTTTAGAAAGAATGCACCTTAGAGCTTAAATGGCCTTGCTCCTTTCTCTCATGCCCTAAATTGGTATTAAAGGTCTCTTTCTCTTTGGTTCATCTCTTTCCTTTTTTAAAAAAAATACCACATGGGAACAGATTTGTCCTTTCAAACAACATAAATCAAGAATAAGGTGACCAAGCATGAGGGCCTCGTTTGTGAAAGAATTGATCCAGTAAGGACAACAATGAGGATCCTCTTAGACAGCCAATTCTGCCTTCATATTCTGGAGCATAGAAGATTGTGGGAAACCATCACACAAGTATTAGCTATATTAGTTGCTTATTTGCAGTGCTTGGCAAAACATTTGGAGTTAAATTTAAATATTCCCAAATTGTTTATAATTGATACAATAGTAGCTATTTTTTTGTACACCTACTGAATGTCACCCACTTCCTTTATGTGCAATGTTTTTAATCCTTCACCTGCAAAATAGTATTTATATCCCCATTTTTCAGTCAAAAGAAGTTGACAAGCCTCCAAAACACTTGAGCCAAGGTGTGAAGCCCATGTGACCCTAAAGCCCACTCTTGCTCTGTTTCTCATGCTGTCTGTCTCACAGGGAGCTGCTTTCAGAGACGATTGCTTCCGTACCACTTTGTACTACCACACAGGTGTCTTATTGCTGAAGTCATCATGTTTGATTCAATCGAATGAAGTTCAGAGAGCAGTACTGACATTCTCATCTCAAAAAACCCAAACTTCTTTCTCTCTATTCTTCCTCATTCTTTGCTTCAAGAAAGCAAACCACTAATGAATTCTCATCCCAGAGAATCCCACGATGCTGTTTTCATAAATTCGCTTTGCCACCTCCAATATGACCACAGCATATGGCCTTGACACTTTCCTCTCTTGTCATGCTTCTTACTCCCCACATTCAACCACATTCCCCACAGTGCTTTCAAATCTTTAAAGTAGAAGCTTGTCTAATGGAAAGATCTTCATCCTCCTTCCTACCACCTAATCCTAAAATCTGCGTGCATCTACATGCAATTTCTTCTGCTGCTCCGTTAAAGCTCTATCTGCTTGTGATTGATGCTACCCTACCTCTCTTTTCCATGACTCAGTCTCTTTCCATGACTCAGTCTTCTTTTGCATTCTCCGTCTCACTCAGCCTACAAGTTCACTCCTAAGAGCAAACACAGGCTCTAGTACCTCTCATTTCTTTAAAACAAAGACAATAAAACCACATCCTCCTTCACTCACATTTTTCTGAGCTACTTCTCGATTTCTCTACTTTCCAGAACCACAGCTGCCAATGATCTACTTACTCCTCTACTTCCTTACCTCCCCACCCTGCGACTTTCACTTGATATCCATTCCCACTATTCCACTGAACTAATATTGTCAATATTGCCAATCCCCACACTGTTGTACGCTGGACACATTCTGCATTCATCTATGTGAATTTCTGCAACATCTGACAGAAATGAATATGCAGTCTCCACAAAAATGACTCATCCCTGCCTTTCCTCCTTCCTAACCAATTGCTTCCATTTGGTTTTCTTTGCTGTATCTTTCCTTCTATTCAACACCTAAATGTCAGTACAGATTCAATAAATGCTCCAGGTTGGAACACCCATTTGTCAATTTCATTTTTTACAGGTATTCTGAATACATTGATTGCCCATCTCCATGGGCTTGAATTCGATTTTTATACATATAATTCTCAGTTTTTCATCTCAGACCCAGCACTTCTCTCCAGACATGTGTATCTTGCTGACTTCTTGATATTTTCATTGAAATAGTTCACGAAACAGTGAAAGAAGGGAGTCATTTCTGCACACTATTTCTTCTAACAAGCCAAATGTGGAAAGAAGTTAGTATTCCAGGATTTAAGGAAGAAGAGTGGGACTTCATGGCTTACTAGTTCTCCAAATTGGATTTCATCCAGTTTTGCTCTTTCCTCTTGTTAAGGTTTCACTGGGAACTGAATCACTGCCCATGCAAATGGCTGTAATTGCAAAGGAAATGTAAATGAAGAGCTATAATCACTCAAACCAGAAGTCTGCAGCCAAGAGTAAGCTTTTCTTAGTTTGACTGCAAAACTCAACTTCTCAATTAAATCTTCACAACTTCTTCTTGTAACCTTTCTGATTGTGTGCTAGTTACAAAAATAGCAACAATTGCAGAAGTTATAAAGTCAAACAGTGCTTGTAGGCAAAAGGAGAACTCAGTCCTCTAAGAGCTGGCTAGAACACTTAACCAACACACATAGCATGCTACCTCCATGTGATGATAGCAGAGGAAGGGACTCTGGGTCCTTCTGAGACCCGTGAGGACCCAATCCTCAAGCACTGCAAGGCCTTACCACTGAAAGAGAGTGGTAGGTGCAAATACAAGGTCTAGATTTACTGGATTATTCGTATTGGCCAATGAGTTTATTACTCCTAGATTGGCGAGTTTATATTTTCCTAAGACAAACTGATAGCCTTACAATGATTTTTTTTTTTTTTTTTGTGGTACTGGGGGTTGAACCCAGGGCCTCGCGCTTGCATGCTTTGCAAGTGCTGGACCACGGAGCTGTGCCCCCAGCCCATTGTTTTACTTTTTGAGATAGGATCTAGCTAAGTTATACAGACTGCCTCTAGTCTCGAACTTGAGATCCTCCCACCTCTACCTCCCAAGCCGCTGGGATTACAGTCGTGCGCCACCATGCCCAGCACAATGATTTTTCTTAGACTCCATACACACCTGGGTTCAGCATTCTGCTGGTTTAGGGTTGGTATAGTTTGGAAATATTGACTGCCCTGGAGGCCAGGACTACAATCAATACCTAAATCAAGGTACATAATGTGACTTATCTAATAGAACCGTCTTCAGGTGGGCCTCATTTTGTATTTTGAATCATACAAACAAAAATCGAGCATCAGTTAAATTAAATAGCCAAATACATATTGTAAGTACATAACAAGATCATAATAAAATGGGAATAGAATCCCTCATCCCAATACAGTGCTCTTCAAGTCATGAAATGCTGCAGGAAATGATATTTCTATTGTTCTAGCATGATTTCATCCATTCTTCTCCATACATAAGTCTCTTTGAATGTAAATATAAGGATTAGGAAATATAAAACCTATATTTACAATAACAAAAAACTGTGCTATACCCATTGTGTCAACAAAAGCCATAAGAATAATATAATTCAAATGACTTCTGAAATAGTCATAAAGTATTTTAAAAGGTATAAATTAAGAGATGTGGAAGGACTCAATGTTGTATAGATGTCAAATTACTCCAAATTAACCTATAAATTTAAAGCAATTCCAATGGGATGTTTTGTAACTTTGATTCTGTATTCATCTGGAACTGTAAGAGAATGGTACTGGCTACAAATGTTAGAAAAATTAGAAGCCTATGTCAGCAGACTCTAAGCTCTGATTAAATAAAGCAACCCTGGATAGAAGAAGGAATAAACAGCAATGCAACAAAACTGAAGTAAGAAATAGATGTCTATGTGAAAATTTACTCTGTAATAAAATGTCATCTCAAAGTATATAAATGCTGAATGTTTGCCATTTGGTCCACTATCTATTCATTTGGAAAATTTAGGTTATATTCCTGCTAAGGCCTGACTCCTGTCTATCCAAAATTAATGTGTTAAAATTCTAAAACCATTTTGAGGGTATTTAGAGATAGAGCCTTTGGAAAGTAATTCGATTAAGGTGAGATCAGAAAGGTGTGATCCTCATGATGATATTAGCACCCATAGGAGAAGAGACATCAGACTCATATTCTCCCTTTCTCTCTCTCTCTCTCTCTCTCTCTCTCTCTCTCTCTCTCCTTTCTCTCTCCCATTCATCTCTTTCTCTCTCTTTCCGCCCCATGTGTGGACCCAGCAAGAGGATGGTCATCTGCAAGCCAGAAAGAGAGCCTTCACCAGAACCTTAGTCTTGGGCTTTGCAGCCCCTAGAACTATGAAAGATAATTTTTTATTATTTAACTATTCAGACTACAGTATCTTGTTATGGCAATAACCTGGAGCAATTTGAAATAAAATGATAAAAAGGGTAATTGAGGAAGTTGAAGATAAAGAACTGTCACTTTCTACTTTGTATAAGTCAGTATTACATAATTTTTGTAATATTGAACTACTTTGACAATCAGAGAAAGCATTGGAAATATTACAGATATTTCCATTATATAAAAGGGAGGAACCTCCTTTCACTTAAGAAATATTTGTCCCATTCTTTAATCCATAAAACTTTAATTTTAAAATGTAATCTTAATCAACATCATCTATATTTCTATCATAAATATAAAACAGTGCTGTTTCAAAATATGTTACTTTGTGTACTAATACACCTTTTGAATTTCTTAACAATTCTCTCTGATTTCTTAAAATATCTTATTATCTAGGCCAGTGCTCTACACACTCAGGAGTGAGCCCAGCTGCAGAAACTACATATAATTTTCTTGAATTGAACTCAGGCAATTCCAGTTCACTGATGCCATGTGAATTGTACTTATCAGATAATACAGAAAGAGGTTATCTTCCATTCTTCCTTAAGATTCTTACCTTGCCAACAGATGCTGTGACTCCATTAGAGTTATTGGCCCAAACTCCCTCTTTCTATACAAGCTCATAAGGCTTGTAAATACCTTGTGGTTCCTCTTTTGTCAAATCCCCAAGAACATTGTAATTAGAAATAGTCTAATAATTAATATTTAAATCTAAATGTTCCAATAATTTTTGAAATAAGAATCTCTAATATTCATATAAGCAATATGTTTTATATTATGCACATTAAGATGTTGTCCACTTCTTAAGTATGGTTGCAAATGTAAGAAAAGAACTGTATATTTCTAAAAATTTTTGGTGCAGAAATTATGGGTCTACGCAATGTCAATTTAATTTAATGATGTAATCAGTTGCTTCTAATTAAAATCTCTAATTTTTTTCACTTGAAAAATTATGAGTAGATAAATCTAATACACTTGCTACTTGAGCATATGCCTGCAGCTGTAGCACTGTGGCATCCAATTCTGTCAGATCTCAGAAGTTAAGCAGGGTAGGTCCTGGTTAGTACTTGGATGGGAGACCACCTGGGAACACCAGATACTGTAGGCTTGGGAAAAGAACCCAGCAACCCACTCCCAAAAAAAGCAATCCACCATTGAAAATCCTATGAATAGCAGAGAAGCATTGACAATAGTGTTTCACCTGTTGTACTTAAGGTCACTATGAGTTGGACTCCAACTCAATGGCACCTAACAACAACTTGGGCATATAACCGTTCTTAGTTTGTTTGCTGTCTTTCATAAAATATAACGTGTAAGATGAGGGGAAAACCTCCAGATAGGGAAGTCAAGAAATTTGGATTCTATTCTCGATGATAACAATGATAACTCCTGGATAGCCAATGAGTTTTACAGTGGTCCAAGGTTCTCTTCCACAAGATGAAGCAGTGTTGTAGGCAAATTCTTAACATCATTGTTCATCTTAAAGTTTAAAGATTCAAAGGTAGGATAGTGTCTGTGATTCTGTTGTTTTTTTCCACAAATATTTGTTGACTCCTGTTGGGGATTTTTAAAAATATATTTCCCAGCCAGGGTCCCTCATAATAGCCTGAGGGGCTGACCCCTAGTTGACCCCAGGGCTCATCTCACTCACTCAAACCAGCCCCTCCCATCGAGTGAGCAAAGATGGCCCCCAGCCAGCCTGACCTGCTCTAACCACCTTAATTTTGATTGGCTCCCCTCACCACCACTTTCAGGTAATAACTGTCCCCACCTGGCAGGTATGTCAGTTTACCCACTGTACCTGTCAGGTGTGGGCCTTGATTGGCTGAACCCTACCATGTGACCCCTCCAGGACCCTATAAAAGCAGGGTTCCTGGACCCCATCCTTTATCCTTTGATCCTCACCTCTCTGACCGTCACCTGAACCTCATCACCTGGACCAGCACTCCCTACTCCAGCAAGACCCTCTAGCAAGCAGGAGAGATCAAGCCCGGGGGCCCCCGAAGAGCTGAAGGCATCTAGCAAGCCACGAAGAGCCTCCCAATTCCTCTCATCCTTTGGAAGGAGGGAGGTAAAGAAGGCGAGCCGCGAGAGTCAAGACCATCGGACCTCAATGGAACACCAGCGGCTGTGGCTGTGCCTTTAAGGCTGAGCTGTACCAGCGCTTAGCCTGCAGCATTCCATGCTGCAGGCCTTGAGCCAGCACTTAAAGGGATAGAGCTTCGCTCTATAGGGGCTGCTTGCTCCTTGCTCTCCATCAGGGGAGCACCCCAATAAACCTTACCTGTCCTTCTCTAACCATCTGAAGGTCTCCGGAGGTCCTTCTTTCCCAACATCGACCACGTTGTTATGTTGAGGGTTTGGCCCTAACTTTAGCTGGGCTAGAGCTGAAACCCCAACAGACTCCTATTTAAATCTTTTTCTCTTGCTAAACTTTTTACTATTATATTTAATTTAATTTTTTTCCTTCCTACATTCCTGTTATGGGAGAAGGGCCTGGCAGCCCACTCCTGAAACAATACTGAAACAGCCATTGAAAACCCTGTGAATAGCACAGAAGCACTGACAGGGCTGGGCATGGCACAGTGTCAGGGAGTTTTTCATTCTGTTGTACCTAGGGTCACTATGAGTCAGACCTAACTCAATTGACATCTAACAACAACAACAACAACATATTCCTGTTAAATAATCTCAGTGAAGTAACAAACATGTTATTTGATTTATAATAAGCCATTTTAGTCTGAGAGCATTTTAAAATTCCCATTTGGTATTGAGCCACTGACATTATAAGTTGCCACTGGTAGCAGCCAAAGAGCCCAGGATTAAAATTTGGGGGCTGAATAACTCCTTTGAAATCTAGTTAAAGTCATGGGATTGCTTCTGAAAACAGATTTTGTCTAACAACCTCAAGCACCATTAGTTAAGTCCTTTAGAAACCATAACATACGATGCTATGTTCTATATTACAATAAGATAATAGAAAAAAATTATTTTATAAAATTTAAAATCTCTCACATCTACAGTGACACAAACATCTCATTTAGTTAAGTCCTTTAGAAACCATAACATATGCTGCTATGTTTTATATTACAATAAGATAATAGAAAAAAATTATTTTATAAAATTTAAAATCTCTCACCTCTACAGTGACACAAACGTCTCATGTGAACCAAATTTTAGTAACATTCATACTCTCAGTAGTTATGGAGATGAGTCTTATATAAAATAAAATATTGTGCCCCAACATGAGATTCTTTCAACCTAAGAATCTTTCCATTTACTTAGTAACTATATTAATATTTGATTAGGATTTTTATAGTCAAGTCTTCAAATTTTACAAATCAGGACCAATTATGAAAAAAATATGTTTTTCCTTCCATCTATATGAACATTTTCTTTTAGAGGAAACAGAGTTTTAAAAACATACTGAATTTCTTCACTTAATGACATGTTATTGAATAATAAAAGCTTGCTCATAATGAAATATAGCATTCATTGATAAATATATAAAATTATCATGCATATATAAAAGTAAAGAGGATTGTATAATGAATCTCCATGTAACTAGAATCAGCAATTATCATTTTGCCATTTGTATCTTTTTGTTCTCTTTTACTCTTTCCTATCTTTTTGGAGGGCATGGAGGCACGATAACATTATAAAGAAAATTCCTACATCATGTTATTTAATCCCTAACTGCATCCTTGAAAATAAGGGCAATCTGTTACATAACCAATATGCTGTTATACACCTAACAAAATTAACCAAAATCCCTTAGCTTCCTCAATTATTCATTCCAATTTCCCTAATTTTCTAAAAAAAAAAAAGTTGTTTTAATGGTTGATTTGTTTGAAACAATATAGTTGTTGTTGTTGTTAGATGCTGTCTAGTTGGTATCCAACTCATAGCAGCCCTACATACAACAGAGGAAACACTATTGTCAGTGCTTCTCTGCTGTTCATAGGGTTTTCAAAGGTGGATTGATTTTTGGGAGTGGGTTGCCGGGTCCCTCTCCCAAGCTACAGCACGTGGTTTTCCCAGGGGGTCTTCCATCCAAGTACTAACCAGGCCTGGAGGCAAAACAATATAGATCATATTCATATTACAACTAAAGCCACTAAAATGAGTAAAGCCATCTGATTTTTAAAAATCACTGTCAAAACTCTAGAAGGTAAATTATAGGAAAGTAAAAGTAACAACAAACCACTTAGGAGGCTGAGCATTGTCTAAGCAGAGATGAGAGTGGCTTGCACCAAAGAACCCAAGTCATGATATTAAAAAGGGGTTAAACTAGAATGTGTTTTGAGAAACTGCTAACAGAACCTCCTGATTGATTTGATACCATAGAATGAAGAAAAGAAAAGTGGCATTTGTGCCTTATTGTGGCTTAATAAATAACTTTATCTCAGGAGGAAAGATGTATTTTGGCTCATCATTTCAGCGACTTCAGTTTTTGGTCACTTGACTTCATCAATTCCATGTCTGTGGTAAGGCAGAACATCACGATTGCAGAGAGTAGCAAAGGAAAGCTGCTCACTTGTGGTACCCAGAGAGAAGAGAGAAAAGAAAGCACTGAGGTCTCAATATAATCCTAAAGATCATGTACTCAGTGACCTGCCTCCTCCATCTAGTTGCCATCTCCTAAAGTTTCTATCATCTCCCTAAAGTGTCACCTGCTGGGGACCTAGCCTTCAACACATGGGTCTTCAGGGAGAGGATTTCCACTACAGATCCCAACTGTAACAGAAACTTAATATTGCGAGACATGAGCAAAGGAGACCAGAAAACAAGCAATTACCCGTATAATAGGATAAACACAATGTGGTATTAGAGAATCCAGAGGAAGAGAGAATTTCTCAAAGTGGTCCCCTGTGTTCATGTACTGTCTGGAACCTAGAGGAGAACAGAGACTTGAGTGTGGTATCTTGTGACTTTGATTACAAATATACAGAGATTGTGTACATCTACAAGTTTACAGATACAATACACTTATCTCATGTGTGTGTGTGTGTGTGTGTGTGTGTGTGTGTGTGTGCGTGTGCCCAATTGGAAGGCAGTGAGGCAAGAAAGTGGAGACAACCCATGCAGACACTTTTAAGAAGCTCTGCAGGGAAGGAGCAGAGATGAAGTTAAGAGCCATAGGAAGTTGTGGGTATAGTTTCTTGTTTTGATCAGGTTTGTTGTTGTTGTTAGGTGCAGTTGAGTCCAATCCAACTCATATGTGCTGTTAATGCATATTTAATGGTAGGAAAGAGGGGGATAAATTGATAATGCAGCTGAAAGCCAAAACAATTGCCGGAGTGCTTTGACAGCTGAGCTCACAGGTGCATTTGCAGCACAGAAAGATTTGTCAGATATGAGCAAGAACAACTGTAACAGGAAAAGAGCTGAAACATATGGGCACGTATTCCGGTAAACTGAGAGATTTGGTGCTTGGAGAGCAATGTGGTAGAGTTTTTTAATTGCTTCTATTTTTCTTAGTGAAATAATAAACCATTATGACAGCTGAAAGTTGAGTGGGGGTGGTATTGGTGGCTCTAGAATAGAAAGTATTAAACAATCATCTCCACAAGAGGGACTGTAAATACAGTGGAGTAGGACACTCAGTGGATTGCCAGACAGTGTAGTGTGGTTGAGATGAAATTAAAGGGGGATGGATCATCACAACCAGCTGATTGGTTGCCAGAAGCTTTCAGCCACAGTACTGATTTAATCAATCAACTGGCACAGAGTTCCTTTCTGCTGTGTACAGAGAGTTGATATTAAAAGCCCTAAACAAGTTTGCTGTTCAGATCTGCAGTTTTACTTCAAGCTTTCTTCCTGTAATCCTCTTTATACTGCACACTGTGACTTCTCTCTATATATAATCCTATCATAACATGTAAGAAAACAAATGTTTATTTATGATGCAAATGAAAGAAGAACATATGTTCTCATCCATGTTTTACAGATGGGGAGACTGAGTCAGAAATCTATTTTGTACTTGCCTGATTGGGTAGTGTGCATAAAAGAGTAACCCCCACATGTTTGTCAGCTTCTCATGCTTTGGGGGCTTACGTGTTGCTGTGATGCTGAAAGCTATGCCACTGGTATCTCAGAAACCAGCAGGGCCACCCATGATGAACAGGTTTCAGCTTCCAGACTAAGACATACTAGGGGGAAGGACCTGGCATCCCACTCCCAAAACAATTAGCCATTGAAAACCCTGTGAGTAGCAGAGAAATACTGTCAGGTATAATGCCGGAAAATGAGGCCCCAGGTTGGAAGGCAGTCAAAAGACAACTGAGGAAGAGTTGTCTCCTCAAAGTAGAGTCAACCTTAATGAGGAAAATGGAATATAGCCCAGAGGACTTCCAGTTGCTGATGTGGCATGATGCAAAATGAGAAGAAACATGGTGGCTGCAACAATGGGATCAAATACAAAAATACCATGTGTGTGACACAATGTTGGGTAATGTTTCTTTCTGTTGTACAGAGGGTCATTATGAGTCAGACCTGACTTAGCAGCACCTAACAACAATGAAACAGTAAAGCCAGAAATGGTTAGAACTGTAATTCTCAAATTTGGCTGAACAATAAAATCACATAGGGTCCAGACCCCACCATAGAATAATTCAATGAAAATTTCTGAGAATTGAATCCAAACATCTGTTTTAAAAGGTCTCTGGGTGAATGATTCAGAATGAGGGTTGAGAGTTACTATACTACTTGAGAGCTCTTGATGAACATGGAGTATGTCCACACATTTTAACTCCATCTCCAGACCCAGAGCTTGGCTTACCTTCAGTTCTCACCAAATAGTATATTGACTGAATCTCCCAACCCTTAGCCAAGTAAATCTTGTACCGCTACATTTAATGTTAGTCTCAGCAGCTGTCTTTTAAATCCATTTTCTTTCATTTTCACCTTGTAATAAGTGGCGAATGGTTTATTTCCACATTCTCAATGGCATAACAAACACCCACCATAAAAGACAGTGAAGAAACTGGAAGAGAGTGAGGCAGGCTAGATGCAAGGGCCACAAATAACAAAATACGTGAAGAGGACTTCAAACCACAGCCACAGAGAACATGATGGTCAAGGTGATAGTGAGGCTTAATTAAAATGGAAGGAAAAAGAAAAATCATACCGAACAGTATGAAGCTATACAGAACATCTTAGAGAACATGTTTACTTTCTCACAGTAGCTGAAATTACATATATGCTAGTTTTCCTATACCACTGTTCTAATACATATCAAGAATCATTCTTCATACTGAAATAAAAACATCAGCACAGCACTAGTTTTCCTATACCACTGTTCTAATACATATCAAGAATCATTCTTCATACTGAAATAAAAACATCAGCACAGCACAGCCACCTTACACTCTTCCAAAATTCTCTAGATATTTAGGGCTTCAAATCTGAAGCATGTCACTATAACATAATTACTATAAATGACAGTATGTATATAATATATAATATGCAAATAGCAATAAATAAAATGTTAAATCCATTTCTGTTATATGATAAATGCTGACCTAACAAAGAACAACTCTAAAATTATCCAAATACTTTAAGACATATCTAGCTCTTTGTTGTTTTTAGGTGCCACTGAGTTGGGTGTGAGACATAGCGACCCTATGTACAACAGAACAAAACAGTACCTGACACTGTGCCATGTCTGGCCTTATTATCAGTGCTTCTGTGTTATTCACAGGGTTTTTGATGGCTGATTGTTTTGGAAGTGGGTTTTCAGGTCCTTTCCCAAGCCTACAGCACCCAGTATTCCCAGGGTCTCCCATCCAAGTACTAACCAGGCCCTATCGTGCTTAGCTTCTGAGACTTGACAAGACTGGATGCCAGGATGGTATGACCATAGACAATACTATATTATAAATATATTTATTATATTATTTAATCTTTCCAGCAATGCTATGTAGTGAACAGAACAAATGTTAACATCTTTATTAAGGATGAATCCATAGTCCAATATCATAAGTGATTAAGAACAAGGCTAAAAAATAGTAGGTGGCACAATCATAGCTCAAACTTAGATCTTCAGATTCTAAGTGTAAAACATTCTATTATCCCTTAAATACTACTGGAGTCCTTCTATATTTTTGAGTATTTCTTAGGAATATCTGGTGAGAATTGCTGAAAAAGAAATAATCTCCCTCTCTCTCTCATTAGCATCTCCCTCGTGCCCTACAGCTACATGCTCTAAGTATGCCTTAATAGAAGAATAAGTTTTATTCAATCTGTTTCTATCCTAAGAAAATTTTATGTTTCCCTAGAGTAGAATGGCTGTCCTAGAATAGGCAAAAAAAAAAAAATTGACAAAAAAAAGAGGGATTTAAGTTCATCCTCATGGCTTAAAAGGCCATACAAGCACAATATTTTTTCACCAGGCAGATAAAAGAAATTCACCATGGATTATAAGTCACTTCTTTCACTCATTTTACACTATGGAGCCAGAATAATTACCCTGGCTCTTATTTCTTCCTCCTACAGGCAATTACAATTCCTGCAGCCTAGGGAGTGAAGAAAAGTCAGTCTTATACCAGAAAATTCCATCCATTTCCCTAATTGCATTTGCTTATTATTTGGCCGCAGGCTCTTGGACATCTGCAAAGACTGTGGCTTTGCACAGGAACAAGGATAAGCGAAGCATGTTGGGAAATAACAGCCTTCTGTCTCAACAGAGAAGTTGCCTCTTGCTTCATCGCTTCCCAGGTGCTTTTCTCCATTGCCCACTGGATTTGAAATAAATCAGCTCAGAAGGAAATGAGAGCAGGAAGCTCATTTCAGCACTGGAGATTTAAAATCCATAGACTTGAAAAAACAAATCAATGAGGGATCAAAAATATATCTTAGTATCTCTATATTTACCTCTGGGTCAAGTGTAGTCAAGAATGTCATTTGAACAAAACAGAGTCAAAGCTATCCATCACTGTTTTATGAATAAGAGTAGAAAATGTTTAAAAATAATGATGAACTTTCTACTAAATATAATTATTTATTGGGCAGTCATTGTGTCCCAGGCACATAATATGCTAACTAAGACTAGTTAAGATAACGGGTGTAATTCTGTAATAACGCCTTATGTCCACTAGCCTCCTAACAATCCTCACAGTTAGGTATTGTCTTCATTTTGTATATGAAGAAATACCTCAGAGCCCGTCTTGGTGGCTCATGGCTGTAATCCCAGGGACTCCAAAGGCAGAGGCAGAAGGATTGCAGTTTCCAGGCCAGAGGCAGCCTGTATAAGTTAGTGAGACCTTGCCTTAATGAAAAAAATTAAAAATGGGCTGAGGGGTTCAACTCAGTGGCAGAGCACTGAGTTGCAAAGCATACACAAGGCCGTAGGTTCAGCCCCCCAATACCACACACACACAAATGCATCTGATAGAGTTCACACAACTAGCAGCTTGCAAGGCCAGCATTCAAATTCTTCCAACTGTCAGATTTCAAAGATCTTGCTTCGTTATATTATATTGTTTAGTAATAACAAGACATATATGTGTTTTTCATTAATATGTGGTCTGTTGATCATTATTTTTAAGTGGCAGTAATTTGTTGAGCAATATTATGGCATTTCCCAATTTGTATTATTTATAGTTTGAATGACTGATTCTAAAAATCATATGAAAAACAATCAGTTGCAATAAGCTTGAAACAGATTAAAGGATTTTACATATATACATCTAAATCTGTAAGAGTTTTAAAAAGTACTTAAATCTCAAACATCATCTTACAGTTTTGTCATGTGTCAACTGGAACAGAGATTCCCACAAGGTATTTGGAGGGCTGGCTGACGCGCAAATCTCGCAAAACATCAAATCTGTGTAACAAATGTACATCTCCTAGTTGTTCTGATCCTCAGATTGCACCTTAATTGATACAGTAAAATTGTGTGAATGTAATGGGTTGAATTCTTTATATAAAGAGCTAGAGGTCTATTACCAGGTTCCATTTCACCCCAATGAAGATTACTTACGGTCCAAAATTTGGATGAATAAACCTAACTAGCCAATAAGGCAGAGAGATCATGCAAGTTCTTGACCTATCATTTAGGCTAGTTTTTCATATTCTAGTAGCATAAAAGAGTTTGATTATGAGTTAGGACAAAATTTAAACTATTTTTCATTAAAGAAGAACACTGATCACTTTATTAACTTACTGAAGTTTAAAATTAATAAATTCTTCTCTATAAATATATAAGAACCTGAAAAGTTTTACTGTATTAAAATATACTCTGCTCCTTTTCTTCAGTGCTAGGGATTGAACTCAGGCCCTTGCACATGCTAAGCACATGCTTATCATTGATGCCAGCCCCTGCTTCAAATATCAATGCAAATACAGACAGCTGTAGGGATGAATCTAACAACTGAAGAAAAGTACTTAACTCCTAGAACGATAAGATATCTATCACTATACATTAAGAGACAATGAGACAATCTTTGCCTTTTAGGTTTTTATAAGTAAATTTTAGAATTTTGTTTTTTAGGGTTTTAGAATTTTGAATAAAATTATTTTGCCATTGCTCCCTTTGCAGGCTGGGTTTAGCTCAGTTGGCAGAGTGCTGCTCTGTGCTTTCTGAAGCCCTGGGTTCAATCCTCAGCACCACAAAAATGGGAGAAGGACATGGCAATCCACTCCCAAAACAATTGGTCATTAAAAATCCTATGAATAACAGAGAAGCGCTGACATAGTGCCAGGCATGGCACAGTGTCAGGGAGTGTTTCACTCTGTTGTATATAGGGTTGCTGTGACTCATACCCAACTAGGCAGCACCTAACCATCACAACAACTACTTCTTCCTTTGAGTATAATCAGAAAAAAGTATGATCAGAAACAATAAAATGTCAACTCTTTTTCTCTAGAAGCCCAACTTAGCTCTTGTGTGTGCTCTGTTGTCCTTTACCCTCCCCCTTTCTTAACGTTCATTTAAATCTATATTAAATCTTGTTCTTAATAAACTCCAACTTTGCTTCAAAAATAATGATGGCAGGGAGTACAGATTCCAAATCTATTTTTATGTAGAACTATGAAAAAATATTCTAAATATTATCTTGTATATTCCTTAGTTCATATTCCCACAGGTTATTCCCCAGGTAGACTATGCATAGAAGAGAAGAGGGGCCCAGGGTTGGAGCAATTTCCACCTTCTAACCATGCTCATGAGACTCAACACTCCAGTAAGTCTTTAGATATTCTCATCTGGACACTATAAAATTCCTGTAATAATGCTTGACACCTATTTTCAAAGGACTTTATTTCTAAAATTGAGCTGCTTTGTGCTAAATTAATTCAGAAGGGCATGAAGGAACAGAGGATGCATTAAGGAACTGCTATTGCTATAGCAACTGAAGGGAGAATTATAATTAATTATTTTTATCCCATATGTATATTTTATAGGAACCTTGAAAGGAAGGAAGCAGAACTCCGGAAGCTAAGCAATGGACAAGAAATCACATATGACTTAAAAGCTTTTTTCCTAGCTCTGTTATTAATGTGATAAATATTACACTCTATTCCATATCTACATCAATTCTTCCTTCTGACCAACAAGAAGAAAAGGTCCTGGCCTAATTTGTGGGATTTCTTGGGGAATTACTAATGAACTTCAATAGAAAACTTGATTCAAACTGTGATCTTACACAAAATGTTTCATGGTAAATATGGGTCTCATTCTCATACACTGTAAACTCATCAAGCTCTCAAACTTGATGGCCAAATCATTCTCTGAGTTATTTCAAGACATCCCCTTGGGAAAAACAAAAAATATCTTAACAGACACTGAATTCTAAGTGAACCAAGTACACAGTGCTTAAAATGCTAACTTGTTTCCTCCCCTCTAACAGATACCATCCCCTTGGCCCAGTTCTGAGTCCAGTCAAAACTTAATGAAATATTTTATTTCATCCATTAGAGACAGAAGTAATGAAAAGGAAAAACCTTAACTGTGTATGTGTGTATACATAGATGTGGACCTTGTATATGTGAGTACATATAGATGTATAGGTATACATGTGTTCCCCACGTCTGCCAGCTTGTCATGCTATGGGGGCTTGTGTGTTTCTATGATGCTAAAAGATTTGCCAGCAGTATTTCACATATCAGCAGGCCACCCATGGTGGACAGGTTTCAGCTGAGCTTCCAGACTAAGACAGTCAAGGGAGAAGGACCTGACAGTCCACTCCCGAAACAATTTGCTATTGAAAACACTATGAATAGCAGAGAAGCACTGTCACATATAATGCCAGAAAATGAGCACCCCCAGACTGGAAGGCATTTAAAAAATGACTGGGGAAGAGTTGCCCCATCAAAGTAGAGTTGACTTTAATGATGGGAATGGAATAAAGCCCTTGGGATATCCTTTTGCTGATGTAGCACAACTCAAAATGAAAGGAAACACTGTGGCTATAACAATAGGCTCAGACATAAAAAGTTTGTGTTCATAGTGTTGGGGAGTGTTTCGTTTTGTAGTATATAGGATCACAATGAGTCAGACCCAATTCCATGGCACCTAACAGCAACGTCATATATATATATATATATATATATATATATATATATATATTTATTTATTTATACACATATACACACACACATACATACATACACGCACGCACATATATACCAAAGCTAGAGGGTAAGTCTTGAAATAATTTATTATCACTCTCTCTGAACAAGATGTGGACAGGATTGTGTTGTTTTCCAGACATATCCTGCATG
Organism: Pedetes capensis; assembly: GCA_007922755.1. Classification (NCBI taxonomy): domain Eukaryota; kingdom Metazoa; phylum Chordata; class Mammalia; order Rodentia; family Pedetidae; genus Pedetes; species Pedetes capensis. Next base: position 34,449 of record VMDO01013654.1, on the reverse strand, counting down.
TATTAGTCTATCCAGAAATGATGTTTTTAATGCATTATTTTCGTTGCAATCATTTGTCCATATCCCTTAGGTCAAGCTCTTATTAAAAATTAATTCACAAGCAACTGATAATAATGGCAATCTGATGCGTATCTCCAACTTTTAACCAGATACTTAAAACAAGTGATTCATTCTTACAGATTACTGAAAGGGTTAAGTCAGGAAAATAGGGCCTAGGAATAGAAAATTACTGAACTAAAGCTGTAACAAGGAAAACAGTTATACTACATGAGTTTCAACTAAACCACGGAAGTTCATAAAGTTTATTTCTCAAAAAGGAAAAGAACATAGATGGCAAGACTAACAATTAATTGATTGATTAGTCTTCCAGTACAAACAAGGAGTAGCTGTGCTTCAATTTTATTGAGCCAGTACACAGGTGCCCCCTAAGTGAGGACCAATCTGCTGAGGCCAGCCCTGGTAGTGAAACCAGAAGGAAAAGACCCCCCAAGCCCCAGGAAGATGCCTCACTTAAGCAAACCTTTATTGGGACCCTCTCTGCACATACAGCAGAGGGTTCTCTATCTTCCTAAATATATGTTGTTGTTGTTGTAAAATGTCATCAAGTCAGGTCCAACTCATAGTGACCCTACATACAACAGAACGAAACACTACCTGACACTGTGTGCTGTGCACACGATCTTTTTTTTATGATTGATCTCATTGTTACAACTACTGTGTTTCCTCTCATTTTGAGTTGTGCTACATGAGCAAAAGGAGGTCCCAGGTGCTTTACTCCATTCACATCATTAAGGTTGACTCTTCTTTGAGGGGGCAACTCTTCCCCAGTTGTTTCTTGAATGCCTTCCAGCCTGGGTGCTCATTTTCTGGCACTATTTATATTTGACAGTGCTTCTCTGCTAGTCATAGGGTTTTCAATGGCTAATTGTGTCAGGAGTAGGCTGCCATGTCCTTCTCTGTAGACTTAGTCTGGAAGCTGAAATCTGTCCTCCATGGCAGGCCCTGCTGGTATCTGAAACCCCAGTGGCATAGCTTTCAGCACCACAGCAACGTGGAAACCCCCATAGCAGGACAAGCTGACAGACATGTAGGGGTAGATATCTTGAGCAAACTAATTTTCCCTAATACACCATATATATAAAACTTATGGCAAGTGGAGATAGCGGTGCCAATGTGTGCAGTAATCACATCTAGGACCAGGATGCTATGATTATAAAAACTCTCACCTTTCATAATGTTATGCCACTTCCTGTCACTGTGAGTGTATGCTACCTATTTCCTAATGCTGGAAGGTTGAACCTGCTCAAAATCTTGCTGTTATGAAGGCCTACTTACTGGATCTGTGGAATTAACTACTGTCCTTGGGGAGCTGCAAAATTAATATCCATTTATCCCAGACAGAGAGGATGTAGACATACCAGAGAAAGGATTGTGTCAAGGTTAGCTTGGTGAACCATCAGTTTGTTGGGGTTGCTGACATGAGCATGGGTGACCCATAGACAGCACTTAGAGGTAGCCACAACACCAAGAAAAGTCCCTCTGAAGAGTCCTCTCACCATCAATTAGTTGCCTCCTATATACTGGTGAGGTCAATTGCCCCTTTACCATTACTGGCCCAGCTACAGCTGGGTAGGTTAAGCCTATTTTGTTGCCGTCACGACAGGCCAAGTGCTCTCAAATCATCACATCTGCTCTACTTCAAGATACCAATGGTCACATATGGGCTGGAAGAATATGTAACACTATGGGATCCACAATAATAGCTTAAGCAACCTTTGGAGAGTAAGCAAATATCTCTATCTAGAAAACAACTAACAGACCATTCCAGACACACACTTAGAGATTCTTCTGTCCCTACCCCAAGAAGCAAGGGGTATAAGTGTGGTATATATTAATAAGTCAAGCTAATTTTGATACATTATATAGTTTTATGTTGTATATTCTCTTGTTATATTGAATACTTTTCTAAGTAATAAGTAATTTGAATTACCAAAATATTGTATAAGAAATGAACAGTCAATGGAGAAAATGTAAGATGGCTGACAGTAGTCTTCAGATCACACCTCTACCCCTCCCCACAGATTTTCAAATATTATGTCTCAAGTTCATCTTTTGATTATTCCCTTCAGATTAGGTGCAGCCATAAAGGTAAAATATAGTACCATAGTAAGTAAAACATGACTGGTTACCTTAACAATCACTAATCCAATGGTACTGAACAACTTGCCATCCTAACTTAATAAGATCTTTCACTTCTTTTGTGCTCTAGTAAATGGCCAAATTTGTGAGGTCAAGCCAATGGCGACCTTCTAATGGAATATCTGTGCTCCCTACTTATTCTGCATGCCAATGTCAACAAAGAAAAGAACTGTGTATCTTTAGTTCTACAACTGTAAAATGTCCACAGCCAAACTCAAAGCTTCCTAACCTCATTTGAATCCTAAACAATGAGTGGGACAGGCCAGCAGCCAGCCTGAGAGACTCATGGTGTCATCTTCCTAATCATTTTAAGGATCAACAGGTGTTATTTGTAATTACCTTCCCTTGCATTTTTCTCTTACTATTGAGTACAAGTCTCAAAGAGGGATAATAGATCTTTGTTTTCCTGAGAGGAGCAGGTAGTCTGGGGATGTTGCCAAAACTCTGAACCCCACACTGGTGAACTATGCTATGGTGAAGTCATTAAGAGACCCAAAGAAACTCTATGGAGACTCTTTGAGAAGGATAGCCAGGCTCTATACTAGAGGAGAGGTCTGACACTTCATTACTTGCACATGTTCCACTTCCATACCCTACGCCAATCACCACACTCCATATACTTCACAAATTTCTTGTCTTGATATTCCTTAACATGATGTTTTCTTGTTCTGATGGGCTCTTATACTCAATGTCAACATACCCAGACACTTTGCATCCTTTAAAGCCCAGTTCACATGTGCCTTCCTCTACAGAATCCTCCTTCTCTATCCTCTTGGTCCTCTCTTCCTACACTTAAAATCCCACCATCTCTGTCAACTCAGTAGTAATTTGCTTCTCCTTCTGTATTCCTTTGCTATTCCATCATTTTCTTATGGCACTTGCCACTTTAAACTCTGAAGTTTATTGATGTAAATATTTCATCTGTTATGTACATGAACAGATACTCTTTTCAAATTCTTTTTTTTCATTTGGCACATATTTATGGGCTAAAACGTGATGTTTCAATACAAGTATACATTGTGTAATGACCAGATCATTATTGTATCATTACCTCAAATAGTTATCATTTTTGTGCTAAGAACATTTAAAATGCTCTTTTCTATATTTGAAATATATGATACTTTATTGTTAACTATAGTCACCCTACTGTGCAGTTGAACACCAGAAGTACTTCCTCCTCTTTAAATTTTGTACTTATTAACCAATCTCTCTCAATCACCCTATCTCCTCTAACCTCTACAGCCTCTGGTAACAATTGCTCTACTCTTGGCTCCTATGACATCAACCTTTTTTTTTTTTTTTTTTTTTATTCCACACATGAGTCAAATTATGTTGTGTTTGTGCTTGGATTTTTATCACTTGGCATAATATTCTCCAGGTTCATCTGTGTTACGCCAAATGACAGGATTTCATTATTTTAATGGCATGTAAATTCCACCTTTTCCTTATCCATTCACCCACTTATGGACACTTGAGTTGATTCCATATCTTGACTATTGTGAATAGTACTGCAATAAAGATGGACATGCAGAAGTTTCTTGAGCATACTGATTTCATTTCCTTTCGATATATAACTAGTAGTGGGATTGTTGGGACACATGGTAGTTCTACTTTTGGTTCTTTGAGGGACCTCCATACTGCTTTCCAGTCTGTGCTAATTTATATTCCCACCAACAGTGTGGAAAGGTTCCCTTTTCTCCACATCTTGGTGAATACATTGTGTGTGTGTGTGTGTGTGTGTGTGTGTGTGTGTGTGTGTGTGTGTGGTGCTGGGAGGTTGAACCAAGGTCCTCATGCATGCTAGGCAAATGCTCTATCACTAAGCTGTACCCTCACCCCTTTTGTAACTTTTGAGACAGGGTCTCACTGTTTCACAAGCTGCCTCTGGACTCAAATTTGGTATCCTCCTGTCTCAGCTTCAGATTTAAACAACTCATGAGAACAAAATTTTATTTACTTATTTATTTATTTGGGCTGGAGTTTAGCTCAGTTGGTAGAGTGCTGCTGTGCACTTTCTGAGGACCTGGGTACATTCTCCAGCACTGTAAAAATGGAAGAAGGATGTGGCAGTCCATTCCTGAAACAACCCTGAAATAGTTGGTCGCTGAAAACCCTATGAGGGTCACTATGAGTCACACATGACTCAATGGCACCTAACAACAATAACTATTTATTTGGTTGGTTGTTTATCTACCTACCTATTTATTTGCAGTACTGGGGGATTGAACTCAAGGCCTCACACATGCTCGACAGGCACTCTACCAATGTGCTGTACACTGAGCTCCACTTTTTTACTTTTTATTTTGAGACAGTGTCTTGCTAAGTCACACAGCCTGCCTCTGGCCTCAAACTTGTGACTCCTACCTCAGAGTCCCAAATCACTGGGATTACAGGCCTGCACCATAGCACCTAGCAAGAACAGACATTTTAAAAAAGAACATAATTAAAAATCAATGTAGTATTTGAAGAGAAAATCAGGAGAAAAAAAGATTATATATTTATATTTTAGGTTCATTTTGACCTACCTATGTTCTAATAGAATTTCAAAATAGAAAGATGAGCACACTGAATATACAAGGTATTTCATAGTTGAGGCATGAATAATTTTACCTTCACTCTTGACATGCAGCATCTGATTTTACAAAATGACATTGCTGCTTCTCTGGATGAAATATTAAGTCCTTTTTATAGTTATCTCAAATAAGTTAAAAGTCACACAGAAATCTCTCTGGAATTTTAAAATAACAATGAAAAAAATAACATACCTCACTCCTAGGATGAGGTGCCTGCAAATTTATAGGATTGTTCATTTTTCCTTTAATATAAGATCATTTAAGCAAGGAAGACTATAAGCTAGATGATTATATTTTATAAATGAGAAACCTAAGGAATGACACAATCTTATTTAATCCTTCCATAAACATACAAAATATTGTTATGGTTTGAATAGAAAATGGCTCCCACAGGCTCATGTTGAACACTAGGTCTCCAGCTGGTGGTGCTACTTTGAGAGGCTATGGAATGCTGTAGGATTGGGAGAAGGACCTGGCAGCCTACTCCCAAAACACAATCAGCCATTGAAAACCTTCTGAATAGCAGAGAAGCACTGACAGCAGTACCAGGCATGGAATAGTGTCAGGGAGTGTTTTGTCTGTTGTAGAGAGGGTTGCTATGAGTCAGACCTAACTCAAGGGCACCTAAAAACAACATGGAATCTTTAAGACGTGGAACCCAGCTTGCAGAAGGAAGTCACTGGGGGTGTGCCCTTGCAGGTTTTACCCAGGGCCCCTGGTTCTGATTAGGCTATCTGTTCCTGGTCTGCTGTGATATGAAGAGTTCTCCTAGCCACACATACTTGCCACCATGGACTGAGCTCCTCAGCCATGCCTTCCTCACCAGTATGGACTGAACCTCTGAAACTGTGAGCCAAATAAACCTTTCCTTCCTTAAACTTATTTCCATCAGGTATTTTGATCACAGTAATGCAAAAGCGAACACAGGTATTATGGTTTCCATTTTTCAAGAAAAACTGTCAAGTTTCCAAGACTGTTAGAGACTTACTGAAGTTATGTGAAAAGTGAAGAAAATAAGGAAGATGCACATGCAAGTTGCTTAGTGTAGCACCTGGTACAAATAAGTGGGCAACCAACATCATTAGACATGGAAAATAGATGACAAAAAGGAGAAGCAGAAAGAAAAGAAACAAAGACAACATGAAATCTTCATCTTTTGATGATATAATTAGTTCTAACAGACGATTCTCTTCCAGATCCTGACAAAAACTTATTATCACATGTTGACACATTTTCAAATGTTGGAACTTTCAGAAATAAATAAGAGATGGAAATGCAGTAATAAATATCCAGATTTGGAGGATATAGCTATCTTTTTAGTTAAAATATTAATGTATTAATAAGTATCACATTATATGCAAACATGTTAATATTACATATAATTAATATGTTAATATTTAATCAAATATAATATTAAATATAGGGCATGAATTCTTGCCCTCAAGTTGTTCACTGGTGAGTAAAGATTTATATTGCTGTTGTTGCTAGGTGTCATTGAGTCAGTGTCCGACAACAGATGAAACACTATTGTCAGTGCTTCTCTGCTATTCATAGGGTTTTCAATGGCTGATTGATTTTTGGGAGTGGGTTGGTGGGTCCTTTTCCCAAAACATTTACATACACATAAGCATATCAGATGGGGCTGGGATTTAGCTCAGTTGGAAGAGCGCTGCGCTGTAGTCTCTAAGGTCCCGAGTTCAATTCCCAGTACCACAAAAATGGGAGAAGAGCCTGGCAATCCACTCCCAAGGCAATCCTGAAACAGTCAGCCATTGAAAACCCTATGAGGGTCACTATGAGTCGGATACCGACTCAACGGCACCTAACAACAACAACAAGAATATCAGATAATATGGCCAGAAGACAATCATTTACAAAATGTCTGAAACAGATCAAAAGTGCTATAAAGAGTGAAAAAGAGAAGACTGAAGTAAACCAAAAACTGTCACAGAAAACCAGGAAGTACAATTTTTTGTAAGTAGATGAAAAGCAAACAGAAAAAAGAAAAACTAGCAGGAGTGAATAAGAAACATGCCAGAAGCAGTGTTAGACAAGAGTAGGGATTTTATGCTGGAAATAAGAAGGTAAATTGGATTGGACCTATGAGAATGTAATCATCCTGATTTACAACTGATCCTGTACAAAAAGAGGCCATTAAAACTGTATTGCCAGAGCATATGCAACACATATGGGACAAGAGCACTGCCATTGCAAAGGAAGCCTACTACAAGGTCTCCTGGAAAGTGGAAGGTCAGCTTTCAATTATGAGCTGGGTTGCAACAGCACTTTTTTTCCTGAGCTTAATTTTCACATTGTCTCTCAAAGAAGCAGAAGCTCTTTTTCTGACATTTTACCACTAAATATTTACTTTATGTTTGCTTTAAAGTAGGCTCTTAGAAAATCATCATTGTTATTAATTATGTATACCTGAGAACAACATAGGTTAAGTGACCTTCATTTCTTACTCTGGCTCTGAATCAATTGTACACTTTCCTTTCTGATCTGCTCAACAGTCAGCAGTCTTACAGGCCAAGACATTTAATTAAAGCCAAAGTTTAATAGACACTTGCTTGGATAAGGAAAAATAATTACATTATTAATTTGATCTTAATATAGCTTCATTACAACAGAACATTAAAGGATTCTGAGGAATAAAAAGGAAAGTTGAAAGCTTGCCATCACTACATGCTTGATCTTAATCCTATCATGCTTTTCTTACTTTATTGTACTTTGAACTTAGTTTTTATACTAGAAAAATTTTCATTTACTGAGTGCCTGTGCACCAGGTCCTGTTACCTCTTTTCAAAAACCTCTTCTCATATAATCATCTGAACAATTTTGTTTCATAAGAAATTTGTTTCAGTTTAACAGATTAGAAACTGAAGCTAAAATAAAACTTTCCAGTGATCTCTCAATCAACAAGAGGTAGAATGGGCTGCTCTGATTCCAAATCAATTTCTTTTTCCAGTATGAAAGGATGTTTCTATCACAGAACTGTAATGTGATTTCAAGCTAATTATCAATTAGCCTCGCCTAACTTCATGATGAATAGAGGAAAGAGTGAGGTTGTCCAAGATTGTGCTTTACTTGGTTCTACAATCAACAACCGTGGAAGTAGCAGTGAAAAATCAAAAGACATGTTGCTTTGGGAAAAGCTGTGGCAAAAGATCTCTTTAAAGCATTGAAAAATAAAGATGTCACTTTGAGGACAAAGGTGCGCCTGACTCACTTTCAGTTGCATCATATGGTTGTGAAAGCTGGAAGTTGAACAAGGGAGACAGGAGAAGAGTTGATGCTTTTGAATTATGGTGCTGGAGAAGAATACTGAATATACCATGGACTGCCAAAAGAACCAACAGATCTGTCCTAGATGAAGTGCAACCACAGTGCTCCTTGGAAGCAAGGAAGGCTAGACAGCCTTTTTTGTATTTTGGACTTGTTATCAGGAGGGACCAATCCTTGGAGAAGGACATCATGTTTGAGCAAATGGCAGGTCAACAACAACAACAAAAAAGGACAATTCTCCACTAGATGGATCGATACAGTGTCTGCAACAATTGGCTTAAATATAAATAAGATTGTGTTGTTGTTGTTGTTAGGTGCTGATGAATTGGTGTCCGACTCATAGTGACCCTACGTATAACAGACGAAACACTATTGTCATAAAGGCAATGCCTGCATAAATGGCTACATGACAGATGTGACCATAGTAGGAAGCTCTGCTACCTGTGGAATGAGGAAACAGCACATCAGAGGCTCTGTTGAACTTTGTTCCTTGATTGTCTCTTTAGTTACTATATTAACATTAGTATAGATCTGAACTTTGTTCCTTGATTGTATCTTTAGGATTAATCTGTTACTGGAATGCTAACTAAGCTGATTGTAAACCTTATGACTGTTACAAAGTCCATTGCACTGCAGTTACCTTTGTGAGCTATTTTTAGTATCTCCTTGAGTTACTATATAAGCATGAGTATAGAGAATAAAGTTTAGCTCAAGACCATCAGTCTTGGCCTCTTCATCTCCTTCATCCTCTGCTCTTCCCTTCTCCCTGATGGACCGCGGCACTTCTCTGCTATTCATAGAGTTTTCAATGGCTGATTGTTTTTTGGGATTGGATTTCCAGGTCCTTCTCCCAAGCCTACAGCACCTGGTGTTCCCAGGCAGTCTCCCATCTAAGTATTAACCAGGTCCAACCCTACTTAGCTTCCAAGATCTGACAGGATCAGATGCCACAGTGGTACGGTTGCAGGCAAGATCATGTGTCTAGCACAGAATCAGGGAGTGTTTTGATCTCTGATCATACGGTTGCTGAGTTGGATCTGACTCCACAGCACCTAACAACAACAACTTCTTAATAGTAAGCTTTAAACTAGTACCACCACAACAATAGATTATCTAGATAAAAGTAAAAATTACCCTTCTAAACAATCTTCCAATAGGCTTAGATAAAATTTGTATGCCAAAATTTCTGTGGGCATGTAAGTATGATAAATAAGGGGCTGACAGCTGTGGATGGTAGGAACACATTAACTGCTCAGCAATCTCTCACTATTTTCTATTGACTGAGATCAACTTTGCTCTCATAATTTTAGATATTTTAATTAGAAAGAAAAATCTTCCTTGTTAATCACTAAGCTCACTATTACCAAACAAGGACTTGGTTAATTCTTACTCTTAAATAAATCATTAGATTCTCTATTCTACCCAAAGTCATTCTGTAAAGTATAAGATGCACTTACTGTAGAGGTTAAAGAAGTCAGTTCTGGGAAGCAAGAAGAATTCATTTGCTCTTCGTAAATTAAATTTATTTTCAAGTTGGCATTTCTGAACATGGGTGTTACTTGAGGTTATTTTTTTTTTCTTTTCCCTTGATTCAATTTGACAACAATTTGAAAGTTCTAATTATATTTCTCCATTTGTATTTGGACTTCAGAAAACCTAACTCTCATAACAGGATGCAGATTTAATCACATCTCCATAGATAAACATGTCCTTGGTAATCAGGTAAAACAGACTTTTGTTGGGAAATGTATCCAAACAGGCAAAGTTCCTCCATTTCTTCTTTCTTGAGGCATGGTACATGGAGTGGCAAACAAAGGAAGAAGGCTCTGTGAAGTAATGGAAAGAACACTGGACTGTGGCAAGATTTGCAAGGACCAGTTTTTTGACTTAAAGAAGGCTACTCAATCTCTGCAGAGCCTCATTTTCTCACTCAATCAACAAAATGGCTGGATAGATTTCTCACTAGGTTCTTCTCTCCTCCCTAATTGGTTAGTGTTAGTTGCATAAAGAATTGCCTGTAGACCTTGGCAAAGCAATGCATTGTAATTCGAAGTGCAGAAGCTGACTAAGTGGCTTTCACTTTTTTTAGCCCAATAAGCCTCAAGGGAGGATTGTGTGTATGGATTCACTCTGAAGTTTCCTTTGAAATTCAAGGACTCCTAATAAGACACAGACTTTATGACTCAAGATGTGATATTTGCCTAATTTTTTTTCTTAGTAACAATGTAGGAGGGAGCTATAAAAATCTGAGTGGGAGAGATGTTCTTAAATTAGCTGCTATAGTGGTATTGGTTAGTCACAAGAAACCTAAATTACATAGAAGCTTGAAGAGACATCCCATGCGTTTGTAAAAACTGGACAGAGCAGATACACCAGGTTGATTGCCTTTTCATCAAATAATGTAAACTAGCTTCACATTCAACAGGCAACAGTCAACCTAACAGAAAAACAGCATTTGGGTAGAAGTCAGAAAATTAGTTTGCAATTTCCTTTGAATCAGAAAATAAATGTCTATGAGAAAAAAAATCATAGGTGTGTAAAGGGCATCAAGTATTTCAGACTTAAATGATATAACCAAAGCACTCAACTCCTACCAATGTCAAAATGCTGCAGTGAAATACTTCCCAGCACTGCTAAGCTTATGAAATCAATCGATCAATGATGGAAAAAACTGCAATGAAAGAGAATCAATCTCTTTCAGACATTTGTGTTCAGCTTCAGCTGACACAGTTCATCCAGCTTCAGTTGCAAAGGAGAATGCCCATATAGGGTAATAATTTAACTGACATAGATTAACAAATTTTTAGCTATGAGGTATAAAACACTAGTGTGTCTCATATTCAATATTACCTCAGATTATCCAAAGATTTTCTAAAATTTATTTTCTCCTGAGATGTTCACAGAAACTCTGTGACTAGGAAAGCCTCCTATTATAACCTCTGTGTGTGTGGTGGGGGTTGGGGGGCGGGGAATCTAAAGCCTGGAAGGTTTAAGGAACCCGGGCAAGTTCTATCAGTGAAGGTAGAGGTGGGATTCCATCCAACTCATGCCTTCTGAGTAAAGGAATCTTTCTGCTTTAATTTCCAAAGATGACTTGGTTAGAACATGTCTTTTAAATTCCACTAAATATGGGAGCCTCATTTTACATATCTTTATGAGACTAATAATTAGCTATATAGTTTTCCAAGATTTAATTCTCCTAAATTAAAAAATACAAATAAATAAATAGAATTTTATAGTGACCCAAAGTATAAAATCTCCTGGAAGCCTCCCTTTCTTTCTGGTAACATCGCTTTCCTTTCCATACATTCATAAAAGACACCATTTGAGTATATGATCCTGCAAAAATTTTGCTTCAAGAAAGGACTCACAAAAATCCAGCAATAATTTTGGTTCAGGGAAATAATACTAAAAATATATCTTCCAACAGCTAATCAAGAAGACATAAACCAGGTGTGGTGCTGCAATCCCAGCACTCGGGAGGCTGAGGCAGGAGAATCCTGAGTTCCAGGGCAGCCTGGGCTACCTAGTTACACTTTGTTTAAAAAAAAAGCCTAAGTAAATGACACTATAAAAATGAACTCCCCAGGAGCCGGGCATGGTGGCGCATGCCTGTAATCCCAGCGGCTCAGGAGGCAGAGTCAGGAGGATGGCAAGTTGGAGACCAGAGGCAGTCTGCGTAATTTAGCAAGACCCTGTCTCAAAAAGGAAAAAAATGGGCTGGGGGTGCAGCTCAGTGGTCCAGCACTTGCAGAGCATGCAAGCACGAGGCCCTGGGTTCAACCCCCAGTACCGCCAAAAAAGAAAAAGAACTCCCCAGTGACTGGCCTGTAAAACCTGAAACAAGGAATACTCTTCCTGATTTACCCCTGAATTTTTTATAAGCCGGACTTTCCCCTAAACACTTGCTTAGTGGTTCCTACAGCATCTGTGTGTGATTAATGACATGGGGTTGTAAAGGATTTACCTTCATAGGGTAAATTCTCCAGTCTAGACAACAAAATTACATTATTTCCTAGTAGCCCCTGTTTGTGCCATGCCTGTTCACTGAAGCAGGAGGCAAAAAGACAAAGCTGTTGATGTCCCTGCTGCGTCACAGACTGCTTATTGCCTAGGAAACTCCCAGGCAAGAAAGGAAGAAGCTTATTAGAGATGGGCAAAGGCCTGTCATTTAAATGAGTGTTTTCTAATCTATCCCCCTCTCCCACTCACTCCTAATTTCAGAAGCACTGGCAAGCACTGGTTGTAAAATGTCACTGGCACTTGGCTACAAATCTACTTGATAATGTCTATTTGGGGCTCCAGATTTAGAACATTTTAGGGTAAGGGAAGCAACAATTTTTGAATTTACCTAGAATCTACTCTGAAAGGGAGAATAAGAAGAGTAAGCTAAGTAAGTTGGTGCAGTTTCAAATTGATTTCTAGCCAAGATTCAAGGGCAGAATTGACATTATAGAAGTTGTGTTACACAGATGATAGATATGTGACTTTTGCCATGATCTAATTTATCTAGACAGTCCCCAAACACTTGGGATTTAACAGGCAGGACAACCTCACTGCCACATGCCAAGATCAGAAGAGATCTCTGAGTACATGTGAACAGTGATCGTGATAAAGCTAAGCTCAATTTCCTTTTTTTTTCTTTTTCTTTATTTTCTTTCTTTATTTATTTCCAGTACTGGGGGCTGAACCCCAGGCCTTGCACATACTTGGCAAATGCTCTACCACTGGGCTGCACCTCCCGTCCTTTTCAATCTTTTATCATAAGACCCTGTCTCAAGGCTGCTTCAGCCTCCCAGGTAATTGGAATTGTGGGCATTCAGTACCATGCCCCAGTGGCAAGGCTCAATTTCAAACAGATGACAACTTTACATTTAGAAACTCTGCTTTTCCTAGATATGTGAAAGCCCACCAAGAGCACTAGGGGAAAAACAGAATTCAAGGCCTATTTTTCCAAGTTCAGTTGAGTCAATGGGAAAAAGTAAAAGCTTTTGGATCAAGATATTGAATTGAACATCCTCATATCTCTTTCTTCCAAATTCCCACTAAAATTGCATTCTTAAAAATTCAAAAGGGTTTCTATTAATTAGTGGTGGTAAGAAAAGGGATGATACTTCAGTGAGGCCATGATTGAAAATATTCATCCAATGCAGAAAGAAAATGGGATTTTATTACTAAGAAGCAAAGTCAAGGAAGATATCACCTAGAAAGTACGTAGAAGAATGAGGCAGAAGTAATGAGAGATGTTCTCCTGCCTAAGTTCTTAACATCATAATCTCAAAGTAGAAAATCATGGGAAAGGAGGAATGTAGAAGAAAAGAAATAGTACTTAATTAAGAAGATTTTATGGAAAAGTGACTTAATTTTAGCTGCCTCTTTCCTGACTTTCTTTCATGGGAAGCAATAGGGATTGCACTAAGGTTAATCTAGAATTTATTTCTAAGCAAATAGAGTTCCCCATCCCCTAAAGACTCCCAGGAACTCCCCAACCATTGTGTGCCATGAGTGTGTTTTGTCTAGGATGACCATGTGACTTGTTGCTCAAATAAATACTTTGGGTAATGAAAGGGAGTGTTATTAACAATTATTCTGGGACAACAGGCATACAGTGGGATGTCTAGGGCCAACCTACAAGTATGGTAATTCTAGCTCTGTGTCCCGAGATACTGATCTTCTCAGCTTTTGAGGAAGCTCAGTAGGGCCGGAGACAACCAGGGGGCCCAGGCCAGTCTGGACAGCTCAGTCTGTTACCACAGGGTGCCAGTGAATACTGTCACTTTCTATGTGTTATGCCAACAAAGGAAAAGAAAAAAGAAGATTGGGAACACTGTGTTGAAAGAGAGGCCATATACTCATCGGCCTGAGGTATGTTCTGTTAGGCTATGGAGTATAGATATTAACTTAATATTTATAATCAAGAGGTAGCATATAAAAGCCTATGCTTACCATTCAAAAGGATACCTGCCATACTATATCCACACTCCCTTCTGGAAATGATCCAGAGAGGCTGAGTTGAGGCAAAATTCTCTCATTGGGGAGATACACTTATCTTTCCTACCTGCGTGCCCCCAGAGGGTCCATTTGATGTGTTTTTACTGTATGTTGTTGTTGTTAGGTGCCATCAAGTCATGTGTGACTCATAGCGACCCTTAGAGGATTTTCAATGGCTGTTTTGGGATTGCCTTGGGAGTGGATTGTCACATCCTTCTCCCATTTTTGCGGTGCTGGGAATTGAATCCAGGACCTCAGAGACTGCAGAGCAGTGCTTTACCAACTGAGCTAAATCCCAGCCCCTCTACTATATGTAGACACCACTGAATAAATCTCTCCTCACTTTAGCCAGCTGGTTGGGAGGACACAGCTGACCCTGCTTCACGAGAGCAGACCTTAATGTGAAGCCACCTGCCTGCTCACAGATTGGTCCTCCCCTATCCCCAGAACCCACATGCTATCCACCTGGTCATCCATCTGGTATCATCCTGGTCAGTCCATCTGGCCCTTCAACATAATCAGCCACTCTATGGTCATGAGACATTTGAGAAAAGCCAACAGTGAGAAAGAGAAGACTTTAAAGTTCTAAGTGAACAAACAAAGGCATTTCCCTCATCGCCATGTCACATCATTCCTCAATTACTCATGTCATCCTCTTCATAACACTTGCCACTTTGGGAAATTACCCATGTGTTTATTTATGAATTGACTGTCTTCTCCCTAGGAAATTACCTCCACAAGAAGAATGATTTTATCTGTTGGTCATTTCTATATACCTTACAACTAAAATTGATCTAGTACAAAAGCAGCACTTCACAAACATATCATCTGCCATGGTGCCATGGAAATAATAACAATAAGAAATACAGGTAAAAAGAGTTAAAAATGCCTTCCTCAGCAGAGGGAGGCTAGAAGTAGGGAGGAAGGATGAACTTTTCTCTGTTAATTTTAAACACTGCATATATAACTTTGATTTTATAATTATATAGATACATTTTTTTAGCAATTTGAAAAACAAAGATTACAAAGACAATATTTGAGTTAAAATAACCATTGCTTCTAAGTTTGGAATTCTTCTTTATACAATCCTCTGGAATAAATATCTCTAAGGATCACCCTTAGAGAATCACCCAAGTAATTAATTATTTTTTGGTTTGTTTGTATACAGAGTTGGTATTAAACATCTCAGTATGTCTGCAAATTAAAATATTTACAAGTATGGTTTCTGGATTCAAACCCTTGTCCTACCACGTGTCACCAGTGTGTCCTCAGCTCTTTATGTACCAGTTAGTCCCCACCCATCAAATAAGGTCATGGTGACAATTTTAAAAAGATAACATGGAAAAGGAATTTAGTATGCCTGGCACATTTGAGTTCTCAACAAATATCAGCTACTGATAATTATACATTTGTATGCTTCCATATGTTCAAAGTAGTTTAAATCTCTGAAGTAGATGATAATTCATTATGTTTCTATAATCATTATTTAAGAACCAACTTCTTGCCAGTAGCTAAAATGAACCCTGGGGAGACAAATAAAACAAGACAAAAATACAAACTGTGAACATCATTTGTTTAGCCAATGTTCTCCATGATTTCAGATTTCTAAAGGTGAAAAACAAAGGTAATGAAGAGTGAGAGCTACTTTAAGTAGAAATTTGTCACCTTTTCCACACAACTCTTGAATGTTATTTATGTACTTCACTCTCAATCTCCACTTTTTTGTATATATGAGTTTTAATATTATCAATTTTTTGCCTATAGGCGTAAATTAATTTTAAAGTATTAGTTTCACATTCTATTTCTCTCAAAACTCAGCCACTCAGGTTAGGATATGCGTTGTTTGGTTGGTTGGTAGGTTCTGTGGAGTTGGATCCAATTCGTAGTGATGCTCATAGAGTTTTCAACGGCTAATTGTTTCAGGAATGATTCAGGAGTGGAATGCCATATCCTTCTCCCATTTTTGTGGTGCTGGGAATTGAACCCAGGTCCTCAGAGAATGTGGAGCAGCACCCTACCCACTGAGCTAAACCCTAACCTATGGATAAGTATTGTTGTTGTGTGCCGTCGAGTTGGTATCCGACTCATAGCGACCCTCATAGGGTTTTCAATGGCTGAGTGCTTCGGGATTGCCTTGGGAGTGGATTGCCAGGCCCTGCTCCCATTTTTGCGGTGCTGGGAATTGAACTCTGGGCCTCAGAGACTGCAGCGCAGTGCTCTACCCACTGAGCTAAATCCCAGCCCATGGATAAGTATAGAGGCTCAAAAATCAAAAAAGAAATTTCTGGGAAGGCTTGTAAGATGTGCAGTCCCAGGAAGAGCAATTAAAGGAAAAGGTCAACTGAAAAAACAGGAACTTCCTATAAGACAATTGGGATTGTTGTGTGCTATGCCAAAATAGAAGTCAATAGGCATTAGCTAAGAAAACATAAGCAATGATTATAAAAAAGAACAGATGCTAGTCTTATACTAAATACATTTCTAATCTGTAAAAAATTGACTATCCTCTACAAAATAGAAGTAGGTGAGCCACTGATATATTAGACTTCCTGCAGCCTGTCTCCCACTCCAAAGCTTTAAGAAGTAAAGAAATTTTTCATAAATTCAACTTGTCAATTAGAAAACTAGATGAGCTATCCCTGGTGAACAATTACTAAAAAGATACACCAGTAAAAGAAAAAACAGAGGGATTAGATTCAAGAAGAAAATATGCAGCCTAAGCCTCCTGCAAGGGCTGGGATTTAGCTCAGTGGGTAGAGCACTGAGCTGCAGTCTCTGAGGCCCAGAGTTCAATTCCCAGCACCACAAAAATGGGAGAAGGGCCTGGTAATCCACTCCCAAGGCAATCTCGAAGCACTCAGCCATTGAAAACCCTATGAGGGTCGCCATGAGTCAGATACCTACTCGACGGCACCTAAGGACAACAACAAGCCTCCTGCAAAAAGTGGAAGTGGCTCTGAACGTCCCCTCAGCATGGATGAGTCAAGTATTAAGCTCTGGTACCGTCGACAGAGGGACTAGGCGATAGTTCAGTGAGAGCAACCAGGTAGATTGGCTTTTCCACACGTCTGCCCTCTATTAACAAAAAATGCCACACATTGGCAACAGAGCCATTTGTTCATAGATGAGAATTTATGTAGGAAAAGCAAGTCAGGTTCCAGATGACTGGAGACATGCAGAAGGAATGAGGAACCCATATGCCTGAAAAAACAGCAAAAATAGCCAACAGAGTATTCAATTCAGGAACACATTGCTCCTGGGCCTTCCCATCCCCCCATTCTTAGCAGGAATATTTTACTTTCAAATTAGCCAGGGCCTTCACCACCTACCCTATTTGTTTATTTAAGCAATTGAGCCCCACAAGCATTTGAGTTGTGACCAATAGAGGGGAGGATCACTAGGCCCTCTGCATAATCCTGAACATTGTAATGAATAAAAATGGGCTCTAACAAAACCATCACATTGTTGTGTGTTGATTAAATGACAGGCTAAACTGCAAAGAGTCTCACTGGATAAAACAACTGGCCTTAATCTTGTTGTTGTTAGTGCCTTCAAGACGAGTCTGACTCAAAGACCTATGTACAACAGAATGAAACACTTCCCGGAAACTGTACTATGCCTGGCACTATGCCGTGCTTCTCTGCTATTAATTAGGTTTTTGATGGCTAATTGTTTCAGGATTAATTTAGGAGTGGGCTGCCATGTCCTCCCATTTTTGCGGTGCTGAGGATTGACCCCAAGACCTCAGAGCACTTAGAGCAAGCACTCTACCAACTGAGCTAAACCCCACCCCAGCCTTAACCATAGGGCTTTACTACATCAACCCTTTGGTTTGCTGGTTCCCAAAATAACTGCAGACCATCTAGCAATACACAGAAAGAACTATATAGGAAGATTCTCAGAGCCTCTGCAAAGATGGCCTGATCCATCTTGTGAAGGAGCTTGTAGGGAAAATATCAGGCGTTATCAAACTGAAAGGACTTTAAGAGGTAGGAAATAAGATCTATGTCATTTCAAAATCCTTTTACCTAAGTCCTTATATTTATATGCCTGTGTCTGAGCAATGACTTATCAACTGAAGTGTACCCTTTCAACAAATTATTATAAATGGTATCTTGTGTAAGAGACAAGACCTTATTTCAAACTCAAATAGCAACAAAAACTCAGAAAGCCTCTGCCATGTTACTATACAGGACCAATGTTGAGACTTTACAGCTGTCAAATATCCTGTGATATAGAGGCAAATAACTAAACAAACTCAAGATAAATAAGATAAATTAATGTTCTAAAATTATGCCCACATCAGAATACTACATAAGCAATATGTCAAGTATCTAGTTTTTAAGTTACTATATGCACTTGAAGAGTGTAAATTTAACCTAAAGATCCCAAAAATTTAAGAGAGAATTCTTTCATTAAAATTGTTTAATAGTTTTCTCCAAAAAGGAGAAAAGAATAGTAATATAATTTGTGCATAATTATGCAAATTCTGAATTAGAGGTGAAAAAAAGTCTCTGTTGATGTCATATGATAAAAAACTGTCATTATCCTTGAAGTCAATGTGGCTTCAGAAGAAACAAAAATCTTTGCAATTTGGATTAAAAGTACCTATAATGCATAAGCCTGCAGCTGTACCACTGTGGCATCCATTCCCATCAGATCTCAGAATCTAAGCAGGGTTAGAAGCTAAGAGCTGATTAGTACTTGGATGGGAGACCACCTGGGAACACCAGGTACTGTAGGCTTGAGAGGACCTGGCAACCCACGCCCCAAAAAACAATCAGCCATTGAAAACCCTATGAATAGTAGAAAAGCACTGACAATAATGTTCCATCTGTTGTCCATAGGGTTGCTATGAGTCAGACACTGATGCAATGGCACCTAACAACAACGACGACGACAATAATGCATAAAAATCCCAGCTATCCAAACTTTTTTGGAAAATGCATACTCACAAGGGATTTGCTTACAAAAACTTCAACCTACAAAAATGCTCCCAAGTTAATCAAGGTTTAATGCAATAGGTCTGAAGAACCAACACTTAATTAAAATATTTTAAAACATATAATATGTGTAGATTGTTTATGTATGAAAGTGCTTCCTTTAGGGGAAGTTCCACTGAGGAAAATTCTTTCAGAAAGAGATTTAAATACTGGAGTTAAAGGAATATGTTAGAAAAAATATTAGTGGTCATTTACCAACATAATGTCATACATAGTGTGATGTAATGATAAAAATTATCAAAATTGGTAGATAAAAATTATGATTCTGTGTCTTGCTTCAATTTTGTGTTCCTGTGCAAGGGGATACAGTTTCTTCAAGCTTCAGTTTCATTAATTTTAAAATGGAGGTGGTAATGTCTATCCTGAATCTCTCTCAATTTTTTATAAGAAATAATTCATATTTGTGTTTGTTTTTGTAAAATGTTTAAAGAGAGTATCCACAATTTTGATTTGATAATTGCACAGTATATATATGAACTGAATTACCACTCTGTTCCCCATAATATATACAATCAAAATAATAAAAAAGAAAATAATTCAGGAAAATTATGTGTCTAGAAATTGTAAGTTGGTATATTTTCATAATTTTGTTAACACATACTGTATTCTGTATTAGTCAGGTGTTGTCACAGTAGCAGAAAAACCAACCAAAACAAACTTATAGAGGACAAAGTTTATTGGGAGCTCACAGTTAGAGGATCAGTCCATACTGACTATGGTAGTAGGCATGGCAGAAGTGGCCAACCTGTGGTAGACAACCTCACAGCATGGTGGACCAGGAGACAGAAAGAAACTGGAGCTGTGGATCCAGGTGAAAACCTCCAAAGGCCTGCCCCTAGTCACCATTTCCACAAAGCTAGATTCTGCCTCCTAAAGTTTGCATAGTCTTCGCAAACAGTGCCACCAGCTCGGGACAGAACATTGAAGCACGTGATTTTTAGAAGACATTTTATATTCAAACCATGACACATATTCACTCCAATCCATATCTGCTATCCAAAGAAAACTCAAAAGCCTTTCTTGTCTTTCCCAAATTGCCACTCACACCTGAGTCAGAGCTGTCACTGACCATGATGCAATCATATGGTAATCTCTTTACTGAGTACCTACAATGTGCCAGGCTAAATATACTTACATAGCTCTTCCATGTACCAGGAGTTGTGTTCTAGGATCTTCTTCTACAAAAACTCAGTATATGAAATCATCTTATAAAGAAGGCACTATGAGTAAACCATTGTACAGGTGAGGAAAACAGTGTCAAGAGATTAAAAATTTTTCCCAAGGTCTAACAAATGGTAGTTAACAGAAATGAGACTTGAATTTAGGAAGTTGGCTTGAGAGCTGGTGTCCTCCATGAACCTACTTCTTCCATAGCATAATGTCATTCAGCCAAAAATATGGACTCAGCATCTTCTGTGTGCTTGGCAGATTTTAGCCCATAATAAAAGTGAGGCTTACCATTCACTGACCTATTACACAAAAACTCTCTACCTGGACCCTGACAGTAATCTGGAGAAGAACCATGTAAAGGAGAATTATAGTCTGCATTTTAAAGGTGAAGAAAGATGAAATCTAAAACAGTTTTATAAATATATATGAATCATGTAAGCAAAGTAAACATTGGACACTCGTGGCCTATCTGAGCCTAATATTTGCCTTTTCAGAAAATTTTAGACATTCATATTGTTGTTGTTGTTAGATGCTGTTGAGTCGGCATCCAACTCATAGTGAGCCTACATACAACAGGTGAAACACTATTGTCAGTGCTTCTCTACTATTCATAGGGTTTTCAATGGCAGATTGATTTTTTTTCTTTTTGAGTGGGTTGCCAGGTCCTTCTCCTAAGCCTGCAGCAGCTGGTCTTCCCAAGTGGTCTCCCATCCAAGTGCTAACCAGGCCTGACCCTGCTTAGCTTCAAGATCTAATGGGATCAGAGGCCACAGGGCTATGGCTGCAGGCAAACATTCGTATAGGTTCATCCAAAACTGAGGAATATAGGAGATCAGAGTCTTCCTGAGGGGCACACATTTCAAATAATGAAAACAATGAAGAATTATTGAGGAGTTAGAGTTTGAACTTTAGATATGCAGAAAATATAACTTCCTAGCAAGTGTATGCAGGATTTTAATAGTTTCCATTCATGTTTATGGCATAAAAACTGACTAAACCAAACTTATGGAAAGAAGTATTTACCAGGGGCTCATGGTTAGGGGATTTCAGTCCATAATGGAGGCAGGCATGGTGGCAGGGCAGGCATAGCAGGGCCCATGGTAGAAAACCTCATGTCATGTCAGCTCAGGGGCCAGAAAGCAAAGAGCAATCAGAATGGTAAAAATCTCCAAACACCTATTGGGGATTTTAAAAGTACCCCATAAATAGGGTCCCTCTAACCGCATGAGGAGCTAACAGTCAGGCTACATTCTACTCACTCCTCTATCCCCACTCCCATCAAGTGAGCAAAGATGGCCCCTGACCAGCCTGACCAGCCTCAACTACCTCAATTTTGATTGGCTACCCCTAGCATCTCAGTTAAATAACTGCCCCTACTTGGCAGGTATGATAGTTCACCTGCTGTACCTGTCAGGAATGTGCCCTAATTGGCTAACCCCAGCACATGCCCCCCCTCAGGGACCCTATATAAGCAGGGCTCCTGTACCCCCTTCACCCCCACCACTGTTCTCCATCCCTCAACTGCTGCCTGGGACCCCATCACCTTGATCCAGTGCTCCCCAATCCAGTGGAAGATCTCCAAGCAAGCCTATGGGTCAAGACCAGGGGCCCTGAAGCGCTGAAGGCTATAAGCAAGCCACGAAGAGCCCCCCAATTCCTCCCATCCTTGGGAAGGAGGGAGGCAGAGAAGGTGAGCTGCGAGAGTCAAGACCACCAGACCTCCAGCCCAGCGGAACTCCAACTGCTTGTAGCTGTGCCTTTAAGGCTGAGCTGTTCCACCAGTCAGCCTGCAGCATTCTATCCTGCAGGCTTAGAGCTAGCACTTGAGCACTTGACTGGGGCTGCTTGCTGGTTGCACCCCATTTGGGGAGTAACCCAATAAACCTTCCCTTTCCTGTTTCCTATAGAAGGTCTCCCGAAGTCCTTCTTTGGCACCTTCAGCCACTACACCAACCTGGTCCAGTGGGTCCCCGATACCCACTTGGTGTCAGGGCAAGGCTCTGACCTCCGTCAGGTCTGAGCCGAACCCTGACAAACACCCACTTCCAGAGAGCCACTTCCACAAAGTGGAACTCACTTCTCAAACTTCCAAAGCCTCCATAAACAGTTCTACCACTTGGGGACCAAACATTCAAGCACATGACATTTGGGGGACATTTTATTTATTTATTTATTTATTTATTTATTTTTCACTACTTGGAGGTTGAACCCAGGGCTTCACACACACTTTGCATGTGCTCTATTACTGGGCTACACATGCAGCCCATTTTTTGTTTTTTGAGTGAGGGTCTCCCTAAGTTGTGCAGGCTGCCTCTGGCCTCAAACTCATGATCTTTCTGTCTCCACCTCCCAAGATGCTTGGATTACAAGTGTCCACCACCACACTTGGCCTTTCAATGATATTTTAGATCCAAACAATAATACCATTGTGTTGTCACATTCCACTTAAAGCAAAGTTCAAAGGTAATTTGTGAAGTATAATTTTATTAAAACTCTAAGACTTCTGAATTCTAAGATTTCTGAGCTCAAATTGTATACATAAAATAATCCCAAACCAAAGAATCCAACTGACATACTGTCATGGTTCTTTACTTTGGGTTTTCTAAAGTCTACACATCATCCTTAAGGACTATTTCCTTGGTGACCATTGAACAAAGTGGATTATTTCAGGCAATCCCTCTAAAGATTTTTCCTTCATGTCACAAAGTTCAGCTATTTTATGGTCCTTTATGTCTACACAAATGTGAATTATAGCTTCCTTTTATAATGATAAAAGAACTATAAAATTGGTAATAAAGATAACAGTGAGAATCCTTCACCAAAACTATAATAGTTCCACCTTTCTATGATTTTTTTTCCTGCAGTTTCACTTACCTACAGTCAATCATGGTCTGAAAATAGTAAATGGAAAATTGCAGAAATAAACAATATATTAGTTTTAAATTGTGCACCACTCCAACTGGCAAGATTAAATTTGATGTGGTCCCACTCCATCCTGCCTGCAATGTGAATCTGCCCTTTGTCCTGCATATCCATGATATATAAGCTACCATTCATTAGTCATCTGAAATCTCTCTCTGTTGTTAGATCACCTGTCAGGATATCATGTACTTGTATTCAAGTAACTCTTATTTGACTTAATAATGGCCCCAAAGTTCAAGAGTAGGGATTCTGGTAATTCAGACACATGAAAGAGAATTGGTAAAATGCTTCTCTTACGTGCAAAGATGAAAGTTCCCTACTTAATAAGGAAAGAAAAAATTGTATGCTGATTTTGCTAAGACCTACAATAAGAATGAATCTCCTATCCATGATTGGGAAGGACAAAGATATTCATGCTAGTTTTGCTGTAACACCTCAAACTGCAAAAGCTGGGACCACAGTACATGACAAAATATGGATGTTCAAGAAAAAACATAGAATATATAGTGTCTGATGCTATCTGCAGTTTTAGGCATCCACTGCTGTGTCCACTTACAGGATCTACTTATAAGGAACCTGCTGTATCTATTTTGTGTTATGGTTTGAATCATCATGTCCCCAAAGGCCTATATGCTAAAGGCTTGGTCATCAGCTTGTGGCACTGTTGGAGGTCATGGAACCTTCAGGAGCTGAGAAGGAAGTAGGTCATGCAAATTAACCTTTGAAGGGTATGCTGGAACTACCCCCCCCCCCCCGCCTTGCTCTCTCGCTCTCTCAATCTCTCTCTATTTCCTGGCTGCTATGAATTGAACACACTTCCTCTGCCATATGCTCAAGCCACCATGATATACTCTGCTGCCACCAGCCTAAAGTAATATGTTTAAGTGCCCCTGTGCGGAAACCTCTGAAAAGAGGAGCCAAAATAAACCTTTTCCTTTATTAAGTTGATTTTCTCAAAGTGTTTTGTCACAGCAGGATAAAAGTGACTAGCATATCTTCTCAGAATATAGTTAAGAAGGAGTAGGTAAGCAAAGCTTTACAGTGATTAAGATAAAAAGTATTAAAATTTCAAATTTGACAAAGCAATGCACTGATTCTCTATTAAAAGCATTAAACTCAGAGCTGGGTGCAGTGGCACATGCCTGTAATCCCAGCAACTAGGGAGGCAGAGGCAGGAGGATCACAAGTTCAAGGCCAGAGGCAGCCTGCATACCTTAGTGAGGTCTTGCCTCAAAATAAAAAATAGGCTGTGGTAGAGAGCTAGCAAAGTACCTGCCAGGCCCTGGGGTTCAGTCTCCAAGTACCACCAAGAAAAAAAAAAAAGGAAAAAAAGCATTAAATCCTTATTAATATTTATTGATAAAGATCAAAGAACAGTCTTTAGTATGGATTGTACCTCAACATCAACAAAAACAAAATTCCTCATAACTGGCTCACTATAAAACCTCATGATAAAGGGAAAAAAGATCGAGTTTGTCAAGGTTTTGCTTTACTTAGTTCTACAATCAACCCCTACACAAGCAACAGTCAAGAAATCAAAAGATGCATTGCAATGAGAAAAGCTATCGCAAAAGACCTCTTTAAAGTGTTGAAAAGTAAAGATGTCATATTGAAGAGGAAGGTGCACCTGACTTATGCCATGGTATTTTCAATAGCACCATATGCTGTGAAAGCTGGACACTGAATATGGGAGACAGGAGAAGAACTGATGTTTTTGAATTATGGTACTGGAGACATATATTGAATATACCATGGACTGCCAAAAGAACCAACAGATCCATCCTAAAAGAAGTGCCACCAAAGTGCTCCTTGGAAGCAAGCATGGCTAGACTGCATCTTTCATATTTTGGACATGTTGTCAGGAGGAACCAAGCCCTGGAGAAGGACATCATGTTTAGGAGAGTGGCATGTCAATGAAAGACCCTCAATCAGATGGATTGACACAGTGACTACAACAATGGGCTTAAACATAAAAAAGATGGTGTGCCTGGCACAGTGTTGGGATGTGTTTCATTCTGGTGTACATAGGGTTGCTATGAGTCGGACCTGACTTGACAGCACCTAACAACAAGAAGAGAGTTATATTTCTTGACATATTTAAGAATTCCTACCCTGAAATTCTTAATATTTCTTCATTCTTTTCACTATTTGCTGTGTATGGAGTTCAAAGCAAATTTAATCCACAGAATTTCTTTTCCAGATAAATTTTGGATAAATTCTATATCCCTGTAAATTTGTTCTCAGGAATTTTGGCCCTCTGTCAACCTATAGCTAGGAAATATGACCAACTAGTGAGTTGAAATTTCCTAGCAGGTTGGTTAAATATTGACTACTATTATACATCTCAAATTCTCCTTTGGTGAAAAATAGGAGAACATAACACAAATATGCATACAAGTTTTACTATATATTAGTCAAAAGTTTACATAAACTTCATCAGTTGATTAAAATGAAACAAAAGTAATGTAATAGTTGCATAATGGAAAAAGCAAATGCTGTATTACTCTGTACCCCACCAACATTTACCAATAAAGGGGGAAAAAGTCTCCCTTGGTATAATATTTTTTTTAAGTAATAGGCTGCCTGATGCCCTGGGATTAAAGGGTTTTTTTTCTTCTTTGGAGAAGACAGTGAATTTTTATCATACCAATTTTATTCCACACAGAGAAGGCTGGTATTCATAGAGAACTTCAGGCAGACTATTTGAGAATAAATACACTTAGGGGCAATTTTTAAACTACTTTAGAAAACAAACAAAAAAAATTTGATGTATTTACCTTGACATTACAACAGGGGAATAAACACAGGTAACAGATGACATGAGGTGACAATTACATATCCAAAGAGGCTGACTATATCTTATGGGAAAAATTTTCACAAGACCTTGAGAAATGGAAATTGCTGCAAAGAAACCTCAAACCTGAAGACCTCACCTCTGCCTTCTAATTGGTGTCCTGGTTCTTCCTGGTTTATGAAGGTGTCATCAGGTATCTTGTCTAAGCTGATGGTATACAGCACTGCCTGATACAAACACCACAAAAGCCACAGATATGAGCCATATATATATATATATATATATATATACATATATATATATATATATATATATATATATAAAGATTTAATAGAACCAAGCTTTTAAAAAGCAAAAAGAAACAGGCAAAATTAATTTTAGCAATATATTTTACCTTGGTATCTAAAATACTCTCATTTCATGTATAATCCACATAAGATAATATTTATTGTTATTACTATGTAAATTATCAACATAACAATATTATATGTGACATATTACTATTAATAATATTGTATTAGTTGGCTTGCATGTTGCTGTTACCAAAATACCTGGCTGAAAAACTTAAGGGAAGAAAGACTTAAGTGGCTCACAGTTCAGAGAATTTCAGTCTATAGTGGAAAGAAAGGCGTGGTGGAGCAGCAAAAGTATATGGTACAGGAGAGTTGTTCACATCATGGCCAACTGGAAGCAGAGAGAGTTTACCAGAACCAGAGGTCCACATAAAACCTCCAAAGGTCCACTCCTAGTGACCTCCCTCTGCCAGCTGTGTCACATGACACAAAGTTCCACATCCCCCCCAAAACAGCACCACATCCTAGGGACCTGGCACTCAAATGTGAGCCTTGAGGACCATTTTATATTAAAACCATACCAGACATATTATCAGGTTACTTTATGTTTCCTAGATCAAAAAATTGCGAGACCTGATTCAACAGCACCTAAGAACAACAGCAACAGATCAATAAAATCAGAATCTCTGAGCACATTCCCCTTCAAACATATTTCAAGTGTTCAATGGCCACACGTGGCTAGTGGCTACTATTAGATAGCACAGGGCCAGAACGTTGGTTCTTTAACTCTGCTGAGCATTGAATCACTTTCTTTTTCTTGTTAGGTGCAGTCATTTGGGGTCTGATTCATATCAACCCTATGTACAGCAGAATGAAATACTCTCTGATCTTGTGGTAGGCAGATGATCTTTTTTATGTTTAAACCCATTGTTTCAGTCACTGTGTCAATCTATCTAGTTGAGAGCCTTCCTTTTTTTGTTGACTTGTCACTCTCCCAAACATGATGTCCTTCTCCAGGGATTGGTCTCTCCTGACGTGTCTAAAATACATCAGGCACAGTCTAGCCATCCTTGCTTCCAAGGAGCACTCTGTTTGCACTTCTTCTAAGACAGATCTGTTGGTTCTTTTGGCAGTCCATGGTATATTCAATATTCATCTCCAGCATCATAATTCAAAAACATCAATTCCTTTCCTGTCTTTCTTATTCAACATCTAGCTTTTACAACCATATGATGCAATTGAAAATACCATGGCATGAGTCAAGTGTACCTTTGTGTTCAATATGATAGCTTTTCTCTTCAACACGTTAATGAGGTCTTTTGCCACAGATTTTCCCATTGCAATACACCTTTTGATTTCTTGGTTGCAGCTTCTGTGGGTGCTGATTATAGAACCAGGAAAAGCAAAATCTTGACAACCTCAATCTTTTCTCCATTTATCATGAAACTGCATACTGACTCAGTTATAAAGAATTTTGTTTTGTTGACATTGAGGCACAATCATACTGAAGACTGTGTTCTTTGATCTTCATCAGTAAATGTTTCAAGTGAATGTTTCACTTTCTGCAAGCAGAATTGTGTCATCTTTATAATGCAGGTTGTTAATGATTCTTCCTCCACTCTTCATGATGCATTCTTCTTCATAAAGTCCAGCTTCTCAGTTTATTTGCTCATTTTGAGTTTGAAGAGGTATGGTGAAAGTATACAGCCCTGAGACACACCTTTCTTGATTTTAAACTAGGCAATGTTTCCTTGTTCTGTTCAAATGACTGCCTCCTGGCCCACGTACAGATTCCTCATGAGTACCAATAAGTGCTCTGGTATACCCATTCTTCACCATGTTATCCATAATTTATTATGACCACATAGTCACATGCCTTTGCATAGTCAATAAAACATAGATAGACATCTTTCTGTTATTCTCTGCTTTTGGCTTATATCCATATGACATCAGTAGCAATGTCTCAGTTTCCATGCCCTCTTCTCAATCTGGCTTTATTTTCTGGCAGTTCCCTGTCTATATACTGCTGAAGCTGCCTTTGTATAGACTTTAGCAGTGCTGTATCTGTTTGTTGAAACATCTCTATTAGTATTCTATCTATTTTTAGAGCCTTGTGTTTTGCCTATTCCTTTAAGGCAGCTTCCACTTTGTCCTTCAGCACCATTGGTTCTTAATCATATGCAACCTCTTGAAATGGTTGGTTATCCACCAATTCTTTTTTGTATAAGCACTCTGTGTATTCCTTCCATCTTCTTTTGATGTTTCCCATGTTGTTTAATATTTTTCCCTGTAAAATCCTTCAGTACTTCTAGTTGTTGTTGTTAGGTGCCGTCGAGTTGGTATCCGACTCATAGTGAGTCTCTCTGTACAACAGGGGAAACACTATTGTCAGTGCTTCTCTGCTGCTCATAGGGTTTTCAATGGCAGATTGATTTTTGGGAGGGGGTTGCCAGGTCCTTCTCCCACACCTACAGCTTCTGGTGTTCCCAGGCGGTCTCCCATCCAGGTACTAACCAGGCCCGACCCTGCTTAGCTTCCAAGATCTGATGGGATCGGATGCCACAGGGCTACAGCTGCAGGGCAGTACTTCTAGGGAACTTTTAAAAATCCTAATGTCAAGCTGTTCCCTAGATCAATAAAATCAGAATTATTGAACTCATTCCCCTTCCCCTCCCTCCTGTAGGCATTTTTTTTTTCTAAAAGCCAGGTGAATCCAATGTACAGTAACAGTGAAAAGCCAAGTATCCTAGAAAATAGCTACATAAGACCTCCATCATTTAGTAACTTCCCTCTTGGGTTTAGAATTCTGGTTTGCATATCCTTTCATCATTTTTCCCTTCAAAATGAATGTTTGAAAGGTAGAAAGAAAATAGGTGCAGTTAGTTGACCCTCTAACCACTTTCTCACTTTTCCAGCAAGGCCTGGAATCCTCACCTAGCAGCTGATTTTATGTCCACCACATCATAGTCCCATTATATTCAATCCAAACATTTGCACTGGCAATAGTAATGCGGGTAAAAGACAGAGCTAAACTTAAGTCAATGGTTGAATGCTGTTCTGGTACAAGCTGCAGAAATAAAACTCTTTCACATGGAAAATCTCCACCTGTGAATCCTGAGAAACAGGTTAGACTGGCAATGCAGTGTCTCCTCCCAGAATGTTTGTCAAGTGTATCTATGCCAAGCTTCATCCCCTTCCCTCACCCACTCTGCTGGCTTTCTGACTGATTGTCTGCTGCCCCTCTGGAATCCCTCCAGGCCTTAGATATCCAGCCAAACCTGGCCTCAGAGCCAAAGCAACATGCCAGCAACAAAGCGCCAAATGCAGTGCTGGCTTCTCAGAATCTGAATGGACCTTGGAAGCCTTGGCTGCTCTGAGTTTGGCTACATTCTAAAGGAATTTAGGCAAGCTGATTCACTGAATTGATTTAGAAATGCTATATTCAAAAACCACATCTTATTCATGTTAAATTCTGCTACCTGCTTGAAATCCCAAGCTATAAACTGCATCTGTTAGCATTTTGGAGAGGTATTATGCTAAAGAAGCCACAGCAGTAAGTAATTCATACCATGTCACAGAGCCAATTAGAGTATCCAGAAAGGAAATAAGAACCAGTTCTTCTGAACCCTGACCCATTGCTCTTGCTACCAACAAGTTACACTGTCTCTAAGGTCCAATTCCTATCCTATATACTCTAAAAGCAAATGATAGTCTTTATTGTTACTTTGTGGAGGCAGAGTTTTAGCAGTATTTGTCAAAAAATTTAAGTAGGCATATTCCTGATTAATTCATTAACTCATTCATTTCACCTGTAGGACTGTTTCCTGCAGAAACACACATGCACAAGACATTTGAACAAGGATATGTGTTACTACATTCTTTGTGATAACAAAACACTAAAATCAACTCAAATATCACTCATTCTTTTAAAAAGAATGATATAGAGCCATATGTACTGAGATGGAAAGCTCTCCAACATAGAGGTAAATTAAAATTTCAAGTCACTAAAAAGGAGTTCCGTTATGATCCTATTTACATGGAAGAAGAAAATATAAATATATGTGTGTAAATTCCAAGTAAATGTCTGAAGGATATTTGGGAAACTTAAAAGTGGTTATTTCTGCTAAATGCAGGAATTGGGGGAAGTGCTCCTGTCAACCATTTGACACAGTTGCCTGGAAAGCAAATTACCAGGGTGCATATGTAATTAAAAGGGGCTGGGATTTAGCTCAGTTGGTAGAGCACTGCGCTGCAATCTCTGAGGAACCGAGTTCAATTCCCAGCACAGCAAAAATGGGAGAAGGACCTGGCAATCCACTCCCAAGGCAATTCCGAAATAGTCCGCCATTGAAAACCCTATGAGGGTTGCTATGAGTCGGCTACTGACTCGATGGCACCTAACAAACAACAACAATATGTAATTAAAAATAAACATATTCATAAAATATGCCCAAACCTCTGTGTAAACAACAAAAAATATTCACAAAAGGCATGTTTATTTAGAAAGGTAGATGTTATTTTTAATAATAACTAAATGAAGATTTTCTCTTAAATCCCACTATGCTAGAACCTTGGTTAGAAATCATTTGTGTTATAACTAACGAATAAATAATAACTAAGTAAATAACGCAGCCGTAGCCCTGTGGCATCCAACACCGTCAGATCTCGGAAGCTAAGCAGAGTGGGTCCTGGTTAGTACTTGGATGGGAGACTGCCTGGGAACACCAGATGCTGCAGGCTTGGGAGTCACACCTGGCAACCCACTCCCAAAAATCGATCAGCCATTGAAAACCCTACGAAAAGCAGAGAAGCACTGACAATAGTGTTTTGCCTGTAGTACAAAGGGTCGCTATGAGTCGGACACTGACTCCATGGCACCTAACAACAACAACAACAACAACAACAAGTAAATAAATCATTAGCACATTGAGTAATTGAAATTCTTCATGGTTTTCTCAAGGATAATCTTCTTGGGTTTTAGTGTTATAATAGATATATAAAACCATGGATAATACAATTCCATGAGGCTTTGAATATTTGTATTTAAAAAGTTTGTAAATGATGAGCTGGGCATGCTGGCGCATGCTTGTAATCCCAGCCACTCTGGAGGCAGAGGCAGGAGGATCGCAAGTTGGAGACCAGAGGCAGTCTGGGTAACTTAGCGAGACCCTATCTCAAAAAGTGAAAAAATGGGCTGAGGGTGCAGCTCAGTGGGCCAGCACTTGCAGAGCATGCAAGCGTGAGACCCTGGGTTCAACCTCCAGTACTGCAAAAAAAAAAAAAAAAAAAAGTTTGTAAATGATTACCAAAATAATAAAAATAAATTACTCAGAATGTGAATAACAGTAAGGAAATAGAAAACTGATTCAAATATGCCTTCTCTTTATGACGACCAATGAGAAATTTCATAATGTATGGTTTCATAGAATTAGAGAGAACTTGTATTCTCCTGTGACTGGCTGGAAAGAGAGAAGCAGATGGGTACAGAATAAATAAAACTTCCACTTATATCCTGTATGTGTTCAAATAGAGTGAGTACTTGGGTCGTCAAAAGTGGGGATTTAGACTTCACAAAGAAGGTAGTAGAGAACAAGCAGATCACCAAGAAGACAGGGGGGGCTTCTCTTCCAAGTAAAAAAAATATTATTTATGTAAAAACATGGATGCTAAGAACATAGTATGTCTTGGAAAGATTCAGTAGGCCTGGGCACAAATTTTGTAGAGTAGTTCACAGGAGATGATGCAGAGGATGGGAGACAGGAACAGATAATCGAGGATCTGCATAAGCTAAGCAAATGAATTGGGATATCTTATCCTTTCCTCCTGTGCTGACCACCATGGGAGCCACTAGCCTCAGGTAGCTCTGAGTCCTTAAAATGTTGTTGTTGTTGTTAGGTGCCGTCGAGTCGGTATCTGACTCATAGTGACCCTCATAGAATTTTCAATGGCCAAGTGCTTCGGGATTGCCTTGGGAGTGGATTGCCAGGCCCTTCTCCCATTTTTGTGGTGCTGGGAATTGAACTCAAGACCTCAGAGACTGCAGTGCAGTGCTCTACCAACTGAGCTAAATCCCAGCCCGCCTTAAAATGTAGATAGCTCAAATTAAGATGCACAGTAAGTACAAAATAATATCCATCCAATTTCAAAGACTTAATATGAAAAAATGTACAATACCTTAGTATTAATTTTATTCTGATTACATGTTGATATATTGAGCTGAATAAAACATATTATTTAGATGAATTTTACCTGCCTTTTTAAATTGACTAAAAAATTAAAATTGCATACGTAATTGGAATTAGATTTCTACTTGATAATGTTGTTACAGAAAATGGTTAGATATTTAGCAGAGTAGTGAAGGGTGGAGTTTGCATTTTAGAACTATCTTCCTGGCAAAAATGTAAAGGACAGTTTATAGGAAAATCAGTTCCCAGGTATGATAACACTCTAATGGGAGCAGACAAAGGTTTATCAAAAGTGCTGGAGCCCACTGTATTTGGTGGCACATATCTGTAATGCCAGCATGTCAGAGGCTGAGGCAGGAGGATTGCAAGTTTGAAGCCAATGTGGTATACAGAGAGACTTTGAGGCCAGCCTGAATTACACAGCATGACTCTATCTCAAAAAGAAAACAAAGAAAAGAGAGAGAGAGAGAGAGACAGACAGAGAGAGAGAGAGAGAGAGAGAGAGAGAGAGAAAATAAGGGAATAGATACAATCTATGTGATACAGGGGCTGGGATTTAGCTCAGTGGGTAGAGCGCTGCTCCACAGTATCTGAGGTTCCGAGTTCGATTCCCAGCACCACAAAAATGGGAGAAGGATGTGGCAATCCATTCCCAAGGCAATCCTGAAACAATCTGCCATTGAAAACCCTACAAGTTGGGTTGCTATGAGTCAGACCGACTCAACAGCACCCAATAACAACAACATGTGATATAGAGAATGAAGGACTGAAAAGACAATAAATTTTAATTTTTTTGTTTGTTTGGTGGTTGGGTTCTTGATGATTTCTTTAAGTCAATAGATCATGATAATAGGAAGAGTTAGTTCAGGTAAGAAGTTTGGGAAAAGATGAGTCATTCTAGTTAAATGTATTGTGATGCCTGGGGGACCTGAAGTATATATTTTCAATGTTGTTGTTGTTGTTAGGTGCCGTTGAGTTGAGTCTGACTCATAGCGACCCAATGTACAACAGATTGAAACACCTGCTGATTCTGTGCCAGGCAAACGATCTTATTTATGTTTAAACCCATTGTTGCAGTCACTGTGTCAATCCATCTGGTGGAGGGTTTTCCTCTTTTGCGTTGACCTGCCACTCTCCCAAACATGATGTCTTTCTCCAGAGATTGATCTCTCCTGACTACATGTTCGAAATATGTAAGACGCAGTTTGGCCATTCTTGCTTCCAAGGAGCACTCTGGTTGCACTTCTTCTAAGACAGATTTGTTGGTTCTTTTGACAGTCCATGGTATATTCAATAGACGTCTCCAGCACCACAATTCAAAAGCATCAATTCTTTTTCTGTCTCTCTTATTCAATGTCCAGCTTTCACGACCACATGATGCCACTGAAAACACCATAGCATGAGTCAGACGTTCCTTTGTCTTCAATGTGACATCTTTGCTTTTCAATACTCTAAAGAGATCTTCTCCACAGCTTTTCCTAGAGCAATGAGTCTTGATTGCTTGACTGCTGCTTCCACATTGATTATAGAGCCAAGCAAAGCAAAATCTTGGACAACCTCAATCTTTTCTCCATTTATTGTGAAGTTGCGTGCTGACCCAGTCGTAAGGAATTTTGTTTTGTTGATGTTTAGTCATAACCCATATTGAAGGCTATGATCTTTGATCTTCATCAGTAAATGTTTTAAATCCTCTTCACCTTCAGCAAGCAGAGTTGTGTCATCTGCATAATGCAGGTTGTTAATGAGTCTTCCTCCAATCCTGATGCCACGTTCTTCCTCATAAAGTCCAGCTTCTCAGATTATTTGCTCAGCGTATAAATTGAAGAGATAGGGTAAAAGTATACAGCCCTGATGCACACCTTTCTCAACTTTAAACCACTCAGTGTTTCCTTGTTCTATTCGAACAACTGCCTCCTGGTTCATGTACAGATTTCTCATGAGCACAATTAGGTGTTCTGGTATTCCCATTTTCTGAAGTGTTATCCATAATTTGTTATGATCCACACAATCAAATGCTTTTGCATAGTCAATAAA